>VOQK01017019.1:2245-19389 GCA_015052645.1 Benitochromis conjunctus
CCCTCCCCCTTAAACATAAAAAAAAAAAAAAAAAAAGACTTTCAGTTGCAACGTTTTCTTTGCACCTCTGAAAAACCCATCTCAGATCTGACCTTTGGACTGTTTTCTTTGCAATTTTGGCAATGTTAATAAAAAATGCAGAAGCTTCATAAAATAATATAATTTAATACACCAAATGGTCATTGATCAGTGGTTGTTGAACAATGATCAAGAAACTGACCACACAGTCTACTGTTTGTCAGTGCTGCTAGTTTCAGTGATGATGCCAGTGCACTGTTTATAAGGTTGAGGAAGCGTGCAGTCAGCTGAGACTGAAGAATGACAAAATGTTTCTCCCCCTGAAAACGCTACGTCCAGATGAACACAATCAACTTTTTGGGATTTCCTTACCTGTATGATTGAGCATGCATCAAGACTTAATATACTGTAATTGCTTCCTGTGTTTGCAGAGGAGATATTTAGGAGGTGGAACTAAACCATGATGCAGAATCAGCAGAACCTGAGGGTGAAAAACTGCTGAGAACTTAGGTACAAGGCCAAAGATGTGGGGATGAAGATAGGGCAAAAGAAACGTGTTTCTACATAATGCTGCTGAGTGAGATTTAGTGTTCACTCTGCTTTTTGATCACAGTTTAAGACAAGACAAAGTTACCCATTTAGGCTTAAGAACTCAGTATTTTGAGAGCATTTGGAGGTTTGGTGCCCTGCATAGGGTGAGATGCATATAGAGATGCATAGAAAGAGATTACAAGTAGGTTTAAAAAGGGCTGGTGTCTTTTTACAGTCACAATTAGTGTAGAGTTCAGAAATTAAAAACTTACAGGAGTCTAGAGTCTTTCAAGAATTACTATAATCAAAATAAACTCTTTCAGAAATGTTTGGAAATGATGAATTAAGTGGAAGCATTATCTTTTCTTTCGTGCTTCCTTGCATTGTCCTTGCATTGTTGCTTGAAATAGAATAATGCAAGAGCTTGCATCACCGAGAGAGTTTAGAGTCACTCTGATGCAAGCTTTTCTCCTATGCTATTTCACAAAGCCACGGAGACTCATTGACTGACTATGTGATCCACTTTCCTTCACAACACAATGTCGGGAGCAGAGCTGACACTCTGGGGACCGACATTTTGAACCTGCATTTGTACTGTGCTGGTTGAGCCAGGGCCCGTGGTGAATTGTGTATCTGATCTGATGTAAGCCTATTCAGACATTTGTAGTTAAAGATGACTACAGAGACTCTCCTATAGTCATGTTGTTATTATCTCTCTGTGCTCATTTCTTGTACACGTATCTCATATTTGCATGCCAGGTTTTGTTTTCCGTACTAAGCAGTTACAAATGAGAAAATTCAAGATGGTTAGCTTCTAAAGTGACTTAATGAAAACCTATTCTTGATCAGAGAAGGGAAGTAATGAAGTAAAATTACCTCATCAGTGTACTTAAGTAGACTTCCCAGAAATATTACTTTTACACCCTTTTGACACGACCATCTCTACTTTATATCCCTTACTCTGCAGACATGTTACTGTAGATTTGAGACATTTTAGGTCAGTTATTATTTCCCATCACTGTGTACCTTCAAATCAATTTGGGGGGAACAATACCACATAAAAACCATATCAAACACTGTGCTTATCACTCAGGAAGAGATGAAAGACATCATTTCTGTATCATTTATAGGTCTGTATTGAAAGGTTAAAGTGGATTGGACCAATCTAGATCGTTTTGTGTTTTTGTGCAGATGGTCATGGTAATTTAACATCTAGCTAACATTTCTATAAGTGGCAAATAAATTCAAACGCAATGTTTCCAACAGCTCAACAAATGTCAGCAAACACACAAACCTTCTGTATTTTGCAGGGAGAGAAAATAATATGGGATGTAGAATGATGTAAGAATATCCCCTTGTATTAATGTTATTTTATTATTATAACATTATAGCACGACAGCATGATGGTACAGTGTTTAGCACATAGTAAAAACGTCAGAGTGGGCACGAATCCACCAACCAGTTTGCATGTTCGAACGCCACACCACACTTATTCATGTATCAGACTACATGCATCAGTCTACTACATATTCCTAAAGAAGCAAGAGTACCAATTCTAAATTGGTGCAAATGATTGTCTGTCGTTGTTTATCAGCCCTGTGACAGCTGCAATTGGCTGTGTAAAGCTCAAAGCCAATAAAAACATGAACATAGTATATAAAGAGCTGCTGAAAGAACAGAAAACAAAAGCTGTAAGATTTAACTCAAAGAAAGACTTTCAAGTTAAAGAGAATTTAGGGTAGACAGCAGGTCTGGTGGCCCATAGAAGCCAATAGGTCTGATTGGTCTGGTTAGCACGGTGAAACTCGATGAGATTGGCACTTTCTCCCTCTTTTTTTTTCTCCTTTTTCATTGGTCCCCTTTTCTTCAGTCCATGGAGGCTAACGGCTGCCAGGACAAAAACTATAAAGGCTGACCCAAAGTCCTGTGGAGAGGACGAACAGTTTATTAATCTTTTAGTCGCATGATTCTGGCTAAAGCAAGACAGGGTAAGGAAAAAAAGAAAAAAGTATCATGATAAAACACTGAATTAATTAGCCACTTTAATTGTGTGTTCTCCATCCTATTCTCTGCGGGCATAATTAAGATGTGTTTATTTGGACACAGTTTGCTCTTCAAGGAGGTAACACAGCTAATTGGTATTATACTCAAGTCACGCATACATTGCAATTATATCAGCTAGCTGCTGTTGCAGGAGCCACTGTGTAGAGCTGGCAACTCCAATTACTGATTTAAAAGATAAAAATTAGGACATATTTAATGGATTTGTAAATGCAATAACATTTAAAGGGGGGAAGTTGTGGGTAATGAAAGTTGGAGCACAGTCTCTTGGGAGGAGGGAGGGGGTGGAAAATTCAATTGGCTGCTGCTGCACCCACAATGTGCTCTCCCAATCAGTTCCACTGAATCTTTCAGTGAGGAATTTTGGGTGGGTGGGATTAGGAACAAGTTCATTTTCTACCTGATGATGTTGTATAATTATACCCTTCATTAGCAGATTAAGCTCAGAACACCACGAGGCAGTTTTTTCTTTGATGTTTCACAATGCTAAACCTTAGCCACATAGTAATTATTTAAGCCCAGAGCGGGAGCACTTTTTGCAGATAATAAATCAACTTTTTCATTTGTTTTCTCTCTAGTTTCCTGAAATCATAATCATTTTATGATCTTCTTGTGTATTAAATAACCTGGAGTCATTATGGATGGACTCAATGTGTTGCTTATCTTGTTTTTCATTACAGGCAGGAGGGGTTTGCTGTATACGAATACACTGAAATAAGAACACCATGGGACTTGCAGTGTCAGTAATGCTGCAGCCCAGTTTAAAGTCTGAAAACGTTTTGCATCAGTTGAACTTACTGTGACTGACAGACACATCCCACTCCAGGAATAAACCAGGTGTTTATTTTCAGTTTTGATACGTCCGTCACAATAAATCACACCAGTTTCTGAAGTGAGATGCTTATTCTGCATGTTTTTGACAATTAACTGGATTCTCTATGTTGTTCCTGTGTCTGACCTTCTCTTTAAGAAAAACAAAAAACAGAGATTGCTGCCTAAATGCACTGCAGCACATTTGGTGGAATCACAGTTATTCTTTTGTGTGTGCACGAGCTTCAATAATATATCCATTTTCTGCCACTTACACTGACCTGATCCTGCGGGCAGCAGTCTAAGCAGAGATGCCCAGATCTCCCTATTCACCGCCAGCTCCTCCTGTTGTTCTGAAGTGATGCTGAGGCATTTTCAAGTTAGACAGAAGTTTTAACCTCTTCAACATGGACATGTTTCCAGACCATGCAGCAGCAGACACCGTACCAGTCCTTCAGTCATTCTCTGGATTTAGTGCTCCCTGGGACGCCTCTGCTTGCTATTTTCTGGCTGAGAACCACAGTCTTAGACTTGAAGACTATGGGGCTACTTCTCATTTCTGCCACTTCACACTAGGGTGCATTATACAAGAATACATGAGTACATAACAACATAAAACAGACAGTACCTTCTACCACTTGGCTGCTCCTAGAAATTATACCCATAATTTTATAAATGTTTTTTTTCCGTACAGAACAGCTTCAGTGAAGTCCAACACCCACTGGGAATAAGTCTTACTTAACAGACCCTATACTCCAGTTCCAACCTCCATAAATCACTCTAAAAGTCTTGGTCAGATGTCTTCTCCAAGTCCACACAGTATCCTTGAGAGGATAATAAGCTGGTGTATTGTTCCACAACAGTGGAAAAAATGATACTGTTCCTGCTGAATATGAGGCATAGATCTATCCAGGGAGGCTGATCCCAGTGAAATCGGAGTACACTCTCTGGTACCCTGTTTTAAAAAAATAAATAAATAAATCAACCACTACTCCATTCTGCAAATTCACAGGCAGTGCCCCCAACTGTCATGCAGTGCAACAGAGATATTACAACCAGTACAGCCCCACAAAATTCAGGTATTTAAGATGAATCTAATAGAAACCCAGGATCCAGCCACACAGGAGCTCTTTAGGTACCGCAGAGACTTTAACCACAGTGATGGTTGTAAGTTTGTCTGCTCAGTCCCAGACTCTGCTTCTTCTACAGAAGGCATGTCAGTGGGATTCAGGTGATTCTCAAAGTACTCCTCCTCCCATCCTACTGTATCCCCAGTTGACATCAGCAGTGCATAAACCCCAGTATATAAATGAAAACTGCTTCGTCCTCCTGAGGCACCTGATAGTTTGACAGAATTGTCTCATCATCAACTGAAAGTCTTGCTCAATGGCTTCGCTGAGGTTTTTGCTTCAGCTGCCAGAACTGAACTTGGCTCTTGGTACCACTTAAGTCCACTTGAATAAGCAGAGTTGAGGAATAGCAGGCACTGATGGGAACCAGCCTCCTGTGTCAGGACCAGCTGTTAATCATAGCCGTCTCTAACTCCATTATCCATATGGATAAGTTATTTAAAAAAAGCCACCATAAAATATTTATGCATGTCAGGTGTTCATCGACTTAGTTTCTTTCTTTGCCATGTTCTTTGTGCTTTGCTGGATTCTAGTTTTATTACCACTACCCTGAGGGCTTTGAGTTATTTTCTTATGTTTTAATCAGCTTTCATTAAAGTTTGATTGTAACTGACAGAAATGGGAGAAAGCATAATAGTTCCCCTTTACCACAGAGACACAAGATCAAAACACTTTTTTATCGTCTTGTCTATTTTCTCCGCGTAAACAAATGAATTTGCAAATAAGTTTGAGGAGAAAAGAGTGGTCGCTGGGAAAAGTTCAAACTACTGCTGTAACTGGCATCAATAATACAGTCACAACTTCAATTGAACAAATAAAACTAGTAACTCGAGCACTAATCTCAGAGAAATATCTGCTACGGAGATCATTTGTCACATTGTAAAAATACTAAATGCTATATTTGCCTTGGAAACGATTTTTTTTCCCCTCGTCTTTTTGCCTCCCTCTTGACAACTGGTCTTCAATCACCGAGCAGTTAAAAACACGGCTCAGTGGAGGAAATGGAAGTAGACACTCTCAAGCACAGATAGACCCTGCTTTAAAACTGATTACTGGTTGTCAGATTTGATTTTTGAAAACCATAAATCTTAGCGTCCGCCTTTATAATGACTGAGCCGCTCGTATTTATAGCCAATATTTGAGGAGGTTTGCAAAGATTTTGTCATGTTCCAAAAAAATCTCCTGAATCGCAGCATGAAGACAGACTGCAGGGATTTAGCAGCCTTTTCAGATTTTTGTGAGAGTCACATGAGAGCTATAATTTGCTTGGTGTTCATATATTAAGGTTAAGTTATAGTTTTCTGAGACAGTATTAAAAAAAAAGCCACACTGATTAATCATGAGGATTCAGTCTATTCGCTCGCTAGACTCCAACTCTTTGGCCTGTAATGTATTGACAAAAATAGGTTTCTTTTTGAAGAATGAATATTTTTTCTTACATTTAAAATGCCCGAACCCGATTCAAATATATATTTTCTCGTTGCTCTCTGAAAGCTCTGCCATGTAATTTTGAGAAAGAAAAAGGAGATTTACAAAAATAATTATTAAAACATGTTCGAATGGAATGTCCTTCTAAACTGATTGCAAGTTCATGAATAAATATACAGTAATAAGCCCACAGAGGTCAGCCGAACCGCAGCACGCTTGGAAGATGCATGTCTGTGTTGTGAACATGACTGGGGGATTGCAGCATCACAGTGAAACAGTGATTCTTTCACTTTAAAAATTTATCTAGCGCTCCTCTTGAGACTGTTTTTAATATTTAATGCAAATTTAATATCAGAGACTTGTTAAAGGGGGGAAAAAAAACTTTTTCATATAGTTACAAAAAATCCTCAGTGCAGACATTTAAAAACTTGCTGAAAATATTTTAAATGAAATGCTGCAGTGACTTCTGGATAGCAATACCATCTGTTTAAAGCTTTGAACAATCCCCTCTGAACATTATAGACTCTTTCTTTTGTTACATATCTTCTGCTTCATCTTCCCACAGCCTTTTGTCTTGCCTTATATCCTCAGTTCTTCAGTCGACCCTCCTCCTGCCCTCCCCGCTACACCCAAACCACCACCACTCAGTTTTTGGGGGAAAAAGATGAGCTATCATTCGCGCCGATCTGTCTTTGTGATAACGACTGCAATGTTTATTACCATGTTAATGAGGAGCCACATTTAGAGAAGATGGGGATGGATTTCATTAATTGTCACCATGGCAACTTATCAGCTGTACTAGTTAGACATAGGTGATCATCATCGCTCTTTTGATCAGGAAATTCCTGTCAAAAACAAAACAAAGGAAGCGACTTGCTCATACGATGATTTATTTAGCGGAGTTTTAAAAACGCCTTTGTTTCCCTCTTGTTTTTTATTCTGCGATCGACAGCATGAGATTAATTGTGCTTAACTGTGGCAGCACATTGAACCAGTGTGTGCAGAGGCAGAGATGTGGTTGAAGTTTGAAGACGCCCCAGTGAAGGACAATAGAGAAGATTAGATCAGGATCAGTTGTTGTGCCTGGCCCACTCTGCTCTTTAAGAAAGTGCTTTGCAGCTCTATTGTATGTATCGCTTCTTGCACATAATGCTCTTACTCCTCTTCGCAGATAACACCTCTGCTCTTATTTATCTCCTCCTTTTGTCCTGGTCCAACACCATTCACCCGTTCTTGTCCGATCCCAGTCCTTCCTCAAACACTCCTACTTTGTCTCCTTTCCTCAGATTCCACCCCTGCTTCAGTCGCTCATAATCTCTCCTATCTCTTTTCCCTTTCTCTGCTTTCCTTTTCTCTCTTCTCTCATCATTCGCTTCTTTTACCCTCACTCTTTCACTCATTCTCTTCCTGTCCTCCTCACCACCCTCCCCATTATTGTGGCGCCTTGCCATGCCACATATACACCCCTACTTTTTGCTGATCTTTTTAATCTTCTTAACCCATTTGCATATTCACGCTGTAATTTTCCTCCCAGGTTGCATTTAAATAATACAAATCCAGTCTATATTTGTCAGCTATGAGACGATCCTATATTTATGAATATAATTGAACACATTCCAGCCGTCAGAAGATGATGCCAAGGGGGGCGTAAGAACAAGGAGTCACATCTGGAGGCCCACTTTTCTCAACCTCGTTTATTCTCCTCTGAAACCAGAGCATCACAGTTCGGTGTCTCATTGCGCGGGCCCCATTCATGTCTTTTCTGGCATTTTGTTCTTGTATTTAATGTTTTTTCTTTGAATAAACAACCTTTTCCTCCATGGTTTGAATCTGAGGTGTGACACTGTCTTCTCTTAATATACAAGTGTCATTATTTGGTTTCAAGAGTGCTTCAGCATCGCCACATCGTCTCTCTCCCTGGTTCTGTTTCCTTCTGTCTCTTCATGTAAGTGGGTCAGATTCACAAAGTAATGAACCAATGTTAATTCTTCATTCTCACTTATTAAGGCAGTCTCATCAGTGTCACTAATCAGTCAAATAAGTCCCCCTGATCCGATGACGTTAATGATATCAAATGCAAGGATGTGAAAACTAAATGTTTTTACAACTCGTATGTGCGTGTATTCCTTGCGTGCTCTCTCTCCCTGTGTATTTGTGTTTGTGAAATCTGAGAGGAGGTGGAGAAAGCACAACCCTCAGAGATTATGATCTGATATGTATCCTTTGAAGCTGTGTTCTTGTAGTAACTGTGGATAATTGATCCATGCCTTTGATTCCAGCGCCATGTCTCTCGACGGGTGAAACGCCATTTCATGAGATTTTTGTTAATTCACAAACTGAAGTTAGAGGACCTTTTAGAAGCTTTGAAGCCAACATGATGATTCCCCTCAAATTGAGCTTTTTGAGATCATGAATTTTATCTTTAGCAAAGGAGAGCTCTAAAATTTGGGTTGACACGCTCAGCGGTATGCACAAGCACCCTAAATAGTGAGCACACGCACAAACGTGGCAAAGACAGATGTACAAGGAAAAAACAAGATTCAGTTCATTCAATAGCACAGTGTGCCACCTGATGATCCAACACTATCAGCAGAAGTATATCCCACACAGTAACACAAGGTGCAAACAAACTGACCTAAGATGTAGCATCTTTGACACTGACACAAGAAAACTGTTGTATTATCCTTAAACTGTTTTACTCTGAATTTTTAAGGCTTGTACACAAGCCTGATGTAGACTGATCCCCATTTCAGTCGGAGGAAACGCTACCTTTTCTTGGCCTGTATTGATGACATTTGATAATTAGAATAATCAACAAACATCAAATTTCCAGTTTCTGTATCCAAACGTTTGGGCTTCTCCAGGCACACTGAATGTGACCCAGACAATACAGTGGGTGCCTTCTGGCTCTGATGCCACTAGAGCCCTGAGAGCTAATTTTACCCAGCAGTGCTAGCATTTCTACCAGGCTTCTACCAAATCACAAGCTTGCTTTTTCGCTCACCTTTTTCACTATGTGTTTTTACACGACTCTGCATTTAATCGATAGTTAATAATAATCTCTGGCTCTCTCCCATAGTGTCTCTTTATCCTGTCCTCCTCCCCTCACCCCCAACCAGATGGCTTCCCCTTTTAATAAAGAAATAATAGAAAAGTGGCCTTATGGCTGTTGTCAGGATGCATTTTACTGTAGCTGTAGCTGATTTTCAAAAACACTAAGTTTTACTCTAGAAGAGACCCACATCACACATGCCGGCCCTTTCCCTTATTGGCCAGCTCATCTCACATTTGTCGATACCGACTATACTGTCACATTTCAGTGACTGTCATGAGTTTGCCATAAGCACAATACACACTGTTAAGTGGATTAATGAATTCTTCAATATGAATTGAATTGATGCGCTAATGTTTGTGGCATGGTGCATATTTGGATGACCCTACCAAGTCAGGAATTGATTCCAGGTGGAACATTTTATGACTTCAGAATTTCTGGAATTCTGTAAAAGAGCTTCGGCTTTTCGAGTTTTGTGATTTTAATTAGTGGCCACAGAGAGACCAGGGGTAAAACTGAGAGAAACTGAATGAAAGCTACTGCGCACACAGTCACACTCCACTACCTCTAACAGCTGTATAGCTGGTAAATTGGCTGTTTGTGGCAAACAAATGAGGAGTGCAAAATCATTTCACAGACCAACACTTTGCATTCAGCATGAATTCGGTCTGAATATGTCATTGTCTTTAATTATGGTTCTGTGGAAAAGGCAGTATGCATTACTGCATAGTTCCCAATCTCCTCTATGCATCAAGAAAACAGGCAGGATATGAAAACCTGTTGGATGATTTGCTTATGTCTCTGCCTTTAGCCCTGACCTTAAATAGTCCCTCTCCTTATGTGACAGCTAAGGCACACGTGTTAAAGACCAAAGAAGTGAAAGATGGTACTCGACGTATGTGTCATATGTTCAGGAAGAGATCGCATGGAAGACAAAGCGCATCAGTGTCGTCGAGATAATTGTATGTGAAGATTTCAACATTCTTGCAGGGATACAAAAACAATAAAATAAGAAGATATAAAAGCGTGCACACGTGTGCCTTTTTTCACGTGTACTGACACACAAATGCAAATACATTGGTGCTAATACACACACCTACAATGCACATTGATGCAGTGGGCAGAGTGGAGTAGCCCCTTGACACTGATCTATAGTCAGCGATTTATTACTCTCTCTAATGAGTCAGGTGAGATGGCTGCTCTCAGAGCAGCTCCCCACCACACTACTGCAATGCTGCAGCAAATTACATCCAGAGCTCCCCTCACAACACACCTACAAACAGACAGAAATCCCTCTCTTCTATCATCTCACTGTGCTCTCTTTTTACCCCTAATTTTTGGTCTCTTTTTCCCCCCCACGTGCTTTCTGTGCTTCAAACCATGTGTGATGGAGCAGCACTCATTCCTGATCAATATTGAGAAGGCAGTTATGGGGCGATTAAGCGGCCAATCGTCTTCACAGAAGGTTGCTGTTGAACCACATTAATGTGCTTGTAATCACTCGCTAGGGAAATTAACAGATGAAGACATTGGATTTTTTTTTTTTTTTAAGTGGACACAGAGATACTTTGTCTCTCGCTCTCTCTCTCTCTCTCTCTCATGCGCACACACACACACACACACACACACACACACAGACAAGGTTAAGACTGCTTCATAGTTACATTGATTGCGAGCTCCATTCAGAGCCGACAGAACTGCAAAGTAAAGATGAGAGGTATGTTGGTTATGTACTTGTAAAATAAGGGATTTAAATTTCTATGAGAAATGTATAAATAAATAATTAAGTGTGTTTATGTTTGTTGTTGGCCTACTATTCCAATATGCTAAATACATAAATCAGGGCTGTCATGCTTCTGATTACATGCAACACCCCCATGTAAAACAATTGGATGATACACACCAACCACTGGCAGTAGATGGAGATTGCACAGCAGGAACATTGCACGTGTGCTAATCATGCATTGGTAATTATGTGTAAACTAGGATTTGGCAGGGGGGGGAAAAAACAACAAAAACAAAACAAAACTGGCAGCTATATTAACGACCTGTGGGCTCAGCTTTGAATAAGGAAGTAGCATGTGCAACACTGACAATTCACAAAATTTGATACAGGGACAGCAAAAGTCTAATTGTTTCTAATGGGTATTTTTTTTCCCACTGTGATGAAGTGAAATGGGCTTACATGTTGCACAATAATCTATCCTCACATTAGGTGGGCAGAAATTGATTGTGGAAAGTCACTGCGAAAAAAAAATACTAAGGTGTGAAGTGTTCTTTCACAGGGACAATGGGCACATTGTGTAATTCTGAAAAGAAAAAGATGAACTAAAATAGAAAAATGACTTTAGCACCTAATCCAAAGCTCTGAGACTTTGGCTCTGCCATGTTTTCTCTCTGTGTTTTATAAACAGAGACTTTATGAATATAGTTTACTGAAACAGTGGTTTCACATCTCCAAACAATCCCATTAAAGTGGCATCATAAGACAAGTATCACTTAAAAGCTTGATATGTCTTATATCCAACTTCATACGCAAGTTAGAGCCTGGCAACTTGTCCAGGGTGTACCCCACAGCTGGGAATGGGGTCCAGCACCCCAGGGTCCAGGGTGTACCCCACAGCTGGGAATGGTGTCCAGCACCCCAGGGTCCAGGGTGTACCCCACAGCTGGGAATGGTGTCCAGCACCCCAGGGTCCAGGGTGTACCCCACAGCTGGAATGGTGTCCAGCACCCTTGCCGCCATGAACTGGTTAGTGGGATGGATCCACTTTTGACTGCTAGGTGGATACCAGCATTTGTAGCTCAAGTTGTTAGCGGTCTGTTAAATATCACTTTAGCTAATCTGAGTAGTTGAATAGTTTATTGTATGGATGCTTTGGGGAACATTTTTAACAAGCAGCACCCTCTGTGGCCTAAAAGCAAACTCAACCTGATTGTAGCTACTTTAATCGCTCTGAAAACAAATGAATCCCCATAGACTTCCATGTTGAAATGCTTAACTTCAGACATAAAAATGAAAAGTTTACCGCTCATCTCATAAAACCCTTTTGACCTCAAAGCTAACCCTATTGGGAGTTAAATGGAAAACTCACGTGTTTTGAAACTGCTGAAGCTTAAAGTCAGCGTTGTGTACACCTTCATTAACAGCTGTTCTTGAAACTGCTAATGTTGACCTCCACTTATTATAGAAACTGGACGTCTTGATTGTGTTTGTGGTATTTCAGCATTTTTAGTGGCACTAAATTGACACTAATGAGCAGATTTGTGTCCCTGTGCGTTAAATCTCTATATAGTGTCTGGATACAGCTTTTTTAGCCAAGCTTGCTAGTGGTAGCTGGTATGCCTTCTCATCCAAAACCAAAGTACTAAAACTGATGTTTCAAATTTTTTATTAAATTACTTAACAATTGTTGACAACAACTGTGTCTTTTTATGGTTGGTAGAGTCATCTGAGAAGCAGCGGGGGGATTGCGCTACCTACCCCCACTCTGCCACGCCACCCTGAGTGATTCCTAACATGAGCCTCGCAGTCAGTTCAGCCTCTCAGTTATCTCAACAACACACTCCTATAGATCTAAAGACAACAAATAATGTAACAAATTAGGTATGAAACCACACATTCTTACAATTTCCACAAAGTGGACTTACCATAATTTTAAAAATATTTATATAATATTATTTTATACAACCTAATGTCTTGTCTGGGGCAACTATAGCTGAAGACGTCCATTATTCAATAATCAAAAAGTCCGTGCCCTGATCCCGGCCCGCGCCTCTCTCCTCTACATGTAACAGTATCCCGGGGCAGGATATTATACCCTAAAAACTGCCCTTGTGTGTCCAATTGGTGTGTGTGTGTGTGTGTGAGACAGGAAAAGCCCACTAATAATGGATGAGTGTAGCTTGTAGTGTAAAGCATTTTGAGTGGTCAATAAGTCTAGGAAAGCACTATATAAATGCTCTCAATTAAAGCAGGCTTTTATGATGCATGTATGACCTCCAGGTCTGGTTTGATTGGGAAATTGGCTTCCACTTGATTTTTAGACTGGAGGGACACATCCATCACTACTAACTAGTTAAAGAGAGCAGTTTCACCGTTTACCCAATACAAACCATTTAAATACGTTTGGATCAACTCCAATACTGATTTTTTTTTTTTTTTTGTAGAGCTTATCAAGACACATTGATTAACACGGTGACAGACCTACAAAAGGAAAAACACAGTATAAGACAGAGCATGCCCAATCAATTACATATTTGATCATTCTTCCTCGTTAGTGTTGTGTTCAAAGGCACAGCAGATGAAAGTATGCAGCATATTCTGCAACTGGTGTGAGAAAACATCAATTTGTTCCTCCTCATTTAATAAAACACTCCCAGCTTTTGTCTCTTAATAAAGTTAAATAGTAAAGCTGCATGTTTCCAAGTGTATAGCCTCAGGATAAAAATCTTTGCATTCACAAAACTGATTGAAGTAAGATTACAGAAAGGAAAGAAGAACTCAGGTAGATGTTTGCCTGAAGGGCTTCAAAAGGCATATTTCTTAAATAGGCAGAATCGTTACATGAGATAAGAAGAGAACATAGATTGTGTCCTTTACTGAAGTTAAAGGCGCTCTGGGACTTGATCAGAAATACTGTCTGAACTCAGCAATTCAATTCTAGAGTAAATTTAACTGTAAAAAAATGATCTATTACAGAAACATATTTTTTCTTGCCCCTTGTACACAAGGTCAAAGGAAGCTCTACACAGCGTTTTTGTTTCTGTATGGGTTTCCTTATGCATGAACGATTGTGTTGTAAGTTATTTGTTATCATCACCGAACAGATTTACTCAGCAGTTATGGTTGGTTTAGCATGGAACTAAAGTTGAGGTCTTAATTGGTTCTCATTAATAAGTCAGTGAAGTAATTAGGATACAGAGGGTGGAGGCTATATTTGTGCTTGATTACATGGTCAGTGTGTTATGAATACTGAGCGTTCCATATTTCACTATTTCAGTACAGATTTCATCACATTGCAGTTGTTATTTTGGAGTTGGTACTTGGCCAGTGATACATTACTGATCAAAGAAAGTGCATCAGTCCTAAAACTGTAATTGTGGTTTAAATGACCCGAACATATGGCAACATTTCTCACAAAGACTATAGACCTTTGTGAAATTCAGAAAGCTGTCTTCGGAACCACAAACTTGAGTCTCTTCAGAAATTGAGTTTTTTAATTTCCCTATTATATCGAGGACCTAAGTATTATTTCACACCTGGTAAATCCCCCCCCCCCCTTTTCATTATTTAAATGATAAACTGAGGTCCTTCTGGGGGACACACCAGGTCTGCTGTGCAAAGGTTAAACTTTGACAGCATCTGTCAATTTCAGTCACCTTATACTTTATTTACTTTAACTTCATATACATTTTATTTATATTTCTGTCAGTGATAGCAATGATAAATAAATGAAAACAACAGAAAAAGGGTAAGAAATGTGTAATTCCCAAGTAATGCACTTTCTTTGAAAACCAGCAGGCTTATTGTTAATTATGCTGTAACTAGTTTATAATCACAGCAAACCTGATTGATTAAGGGACGCATCGTCATGGTCCAGGGTGTGTTGCTGGAATTTTCCATCAGGCTCCTGAGTCTACCTGGTATCCGCCCCTGGGCGGGGCCACCTCCTCCTTCAGCTCCACACACCTGGAGCTGATTGCAGGCAATCAAGCCAGACTGGTTTCAATTCAATTCATTTTATTTATACAGAGCCAAATCACAACAACAGTCGCCTCAAGGCGCTTTACATTGTAAGGTAGACCCTACAATAATACATACAGAGAAAAACCCAACAATCATATGACCCCCTATGAGCAAGCACTTTGGCGACAGTGGGAAGGAAAAACTCCCTTTTAACAGGAAGAAACCTCCAGCAGAACCAGGCTCAGGGAGGGGCGGCCATCTGCTGCGACCGGTTGGGGTGAAAGAAGGAAGACAGGATAAAACACATGCTGTGGAAGAGAGCCAGAGATTAATAACAAGTATGGTTGAATGCAGGGAGATCTATTAACACATGGTGAACACATGGTTTAAGCCTCACGCTGACATTCACTCACCGCCAGTTTGTCATCATCTCATGTTGGTAGCCGGCTTGCATGCTTCTAACTCTCTTTGTGATTTAACCCGCTAACCTTGCTGTCTTGTGCCACAGTTCCTGGACTCACCTTGTCTTAAACCTCCGGCTTAAGCTTTTCTCTCGGACTCAGGATACCAAACCTCCATCTTGGAAACCACTCTGTGCCTCACCTGCCCGCCCTCCTGCCACCGCGCACCATCAGGAACCTCCAGATCTCAGGTCAGCCTTTCCACACCGCTCAGCCCACTCCGGATTCACGTCACCCCTCTCTCATCGCTCACTTCCTCTACCTGCAAGTAAGAAAAGTTATATAATATCCTCACCATCTTCAGAGCACCTCCCCACTGCCTCCCTAACTCCATTGTCCTCAGTGTGACTGCTTACTGCCCCGTTCCAGTGTGCTTCTCTGGTCCAATACAAAATATCTAGATCCACGTCCACCTAGCCACGTTAGACCTCGCCACTTCAAGTTCTGTGTTTTGTTGCCTTTTGTCCTTCAAACACTTTCAAGTTTAAGTTTAACTAATAAACATTGTAAAACGTCCCATTGTTTCTGTATTTCTATGAATCCTCATCGAGATGAATATTCACCAAACCAGCTCCAGATAAATACAAAAATATGTGCACAAAGACACATTTTGCTAGAAATTTCTGAAAGCAGATATCCGTCAGTATGATTTACAAATGAATACTGCGGCTGGGAGGTGTGACATCCACTCCACTTACATCTTAGACCAGAACTGGATTTAGGCACAACCTTTATCACCTGTTTGCATATCAATACTTTTGTGTGCTCTGTCAGTCTTTTTAATGAACAGGAAAGGAGGTAGTGGACTTTCATCTGTCATTATGCGCATCTATTACGCATGGCTTAGGTTATTTATAGTTCCCATATTATTATTAATTCAGCACATGCTTCAGCAAAATCATCATCAGTAGTCATATTTCCATCTTCAATAGTGATGGTACAGTGATAGGATTAATAAGTGCCCTTTATATAAACCTGTGACTGACACCATTAGTGAAAATAATACTATTTTATGCTTGTTTCAAAGGTAATATTATTATTATTATTATTATTAACAGCAATTTAAAGGTTAATCTCTGACAAATGTACATGGGTTTTGACATGTCCCTTCTTTCTCTTAAAGGACAGCTTTATCTGTTACCCAGAGCCTCTTGCAGTGTCAGGAGTTTGGTTTCCTAAGCCTTTAACTGCCTCTATGTTCAGTAGTGTCTATGAAGTCAACTACAGTGAGCGCTCCCTGGTCTTTTTTGGTTTTCAAGTAGATTTTGCAAAGTTTTAAGGTATGCTTGGGCTCATTATCCTGCAGGATTATGAATCCTTTCTCCGCAGAGATGAAGGTTAAGCATGTCTCTGAAGAGAGGAGTGCCGCTTCCACTTGGTCAGAGTAGAATTCAGTACAGGTGCCGAACTCAAGCTAAGCAAATCCACACAGAAAATTCCTACAACCATGTTTCACTGTAAGTTTGATCTCTTATTTGTCTCCTTATAACTTCCTCTGACTGCCTGAAACCTGAAACTTCGATTAATCAGGTAATAGCATCTTTTCTTTTTTTTCTTTTAGTCAGTACCATGAAATGCTGGTTTTGAATAGCCTACTCCAAGCGTCCATCTCTTTCCTCTCCTGGGAAGTGGTTTAGAGGCGCTACTTATCCTCTGAGGCCATGAATTTAGTCGTGATATAACTTTTAGGCGACTGGATTTTTAAAAAGAATTATTTTTAGAAATTTCTGTTTCTGGGTTCATTTTAATGTGAAAAGAAGAGAGAAGAAAGGGGCCACTTGAGTTGAGGTGGTTTGGGCATCTGACTCCCGGGTGCCTCCTGGGTGAGGTGTTTCAGGCATGTCTTAATAGGAGGAGGACTCAAGGCAAACCCAAGACACACAGGAGAGACTGTATCTCTCAGCTGGCTTGGGAATGCCTTGGTGTCTCCTTGGTGTCTGGAGGAGATGGCAGGCAAGAGGGAG
>VOQK01017022.1:19508-49852 GCA_015052645.1 Benitochromis conjunctus
TTTCACTGGTAAAGCACCTCACCTGTTAACTGTTTGATCTGATTTGTCTATGACATGCAAATGAAGCCAAATATTAACCTGTATATGTGTGGGTCTGGATGTGATTGTCGTTTTTCCATTGTGGCCCTCGGTGAAATTGAGTTTGACGGCCCTGCATTGAGGTGGGATAATCCATTAAAACAAAGCTCTGCCAAAGCCCGTGCTCTTTTTGCAGTTTTAAAGAAAGTGGTCCATGTTTTGTTGCTTTACCTCAAATCTCTAATAGTTTTATGAAATCATCCTCAGTGCTTAATCTCACTGGCACACTGACGAGACAAGCAAACTCTCTGTCGGCAATCACAAAATTCCCTCTGAGCTCTTTCCATTTCTTGAGCTGCAAATCCACAAAAAAATAGCCGTAGCCTTTATTTAAATCATGAATTCGAATCTTAATCCACCACGGGACACTTGCAATTATGAGGACTGAACATGATGTCCTGACAGTGCGGCGTTTCGGTGGTTTAAAACTTTCAAACTAGCTGAACGAGACTGCGGACAAACACGTGGGTCAGAGTTCAGAGCGTGGTCCCGCTGTTCAGTTGGATAAATGGACAGACCGATGATGGCAGACATCCGGGTTTGAGTAATGAATGACAAGGAGACAGAGAGAGAGTCAGAGTAATGCAAGTCGATAGCAAAATAACTGACAGGACTGAGGGGAGAGAAAAATGGATGTAAGGCATGTGATAGATGGAGGAAAAAGAGACATCAGCGGTGAACGAAAAGAGAGAATCTGCTGCTGATTAATAACCACTGTTTGCTTTGCAGTAATGGATTTATAAATAGCAACATCATGCTAGCAGATTTATTGCTCCTCATTCAGCCTGGGTTTAGGGTGTGTCATTAAAGTGGAGTGCTCCTCTTATTGATCAGCAGGTTTTAAGCTCATCTCGTTCTGATTGTTTCTTCTGTCTCGCTCCCCTGCAGAATCAGCAGCAGTAAATTCAGACATTAACAGCCTTCACGTACTCGGGATTCTGCATTCACTCGTTCTCATCCATGCTCAGCACGGGGGCCGTCGATCTTACAGCACAGTTTCCACACGTTATTATTTTGCTTATATTCACAAACTGGTGTGAGTGCGACTCAGCATTAAAGGTCGGTAATTTGATCTGCGTCTCATCCAGGATGCCAGAATAAATGTCCTCGAGGAAGAGAATGAGTCACACACCGACTCTGAGTTTATGTCTCTTTGAATTAAAGCATCGGCAAAGACAAATAAGAGATGAGGTGCAGCAGATTAATGAGACGTGAACTTACCTGGTTTTTGTTTGTTTTATGATGACTTCAGTTTCCAGCTACTCCTGTGATAGTTGTCATTATTCCATGGACAGAAGACGTTATTATTCAGCATTCTCAGTTTTCCATGACATAATGAATGAGGCTCAGTTTGCAGCTCACTGCATGCGTGTGTGGGTGGACGGGTCAGAGCCTATTTAAAAATATTAGGTTTATTAGGCTATAAATGAAACACAATACATAAAACATAGATGTAGCTTGTGTAACGTCACATATCGGCTTGTGTAGTGTGAACGTTAGCTACGTTAGCTTACGCTACAGTAACACGAGGGAAAACGGTGGCTGGAGACCACACAGTGGACAAAGTTATGATGACTGTGTTCAGTGAAGCTGTGAGTTCGTTGCCTCTAAGACGAAGATCGGGTCTGCGACCAATCACAGTCAGTCTTCATATCGACTTTGGTGCATCAAGATGGTGATGAATTAGCAATAGGATGGAATCATTCTGCATTAAATTCACATTAACTGCGTGTACTCAGAATCCAGCTCGAACCTCATACATTTATACATTAAATTCACAAAGTGACGACGATCTAACTGCACGTCGACAACTCAGCAACTTACTGTTATTATGTAGCGATATAACCAGAACACTACCAGAATGCAAATCTGTCTGTTTGGTAGTCGGGGATTGGTCCTCCAGGGCCTTCGCTCCTGGCCGCTGCCCAACACATATTGCACCCGACCCCTAGGGCACCACCTGTGGGTGGTGGGCCTACAGAAGGATGGGCCCATGTCTCTTTTCCGTGGCTGTGCCTGGCCGGGCCCCATGAACTAAGGCCTGGCCACCAGACGCCCCTCCTCGAGCACCCTCCCTGGGCCTGGCTCCAGGGCGGGGCCCCGGTAACCCCATCCGAGGCAGCGTGAACTGTTCCCCCGATGTTGTACTCATAGGGGTCTCTTCAAATGCAGGACCAGTTTGCCACGTGTGACCCTACCAGGGGACAAAAGCCCCCCGACAACATAGCCCCTGGGAGCCCACAAACCCCTCCACCACGATAAGTTATCAGTTCACAGAGGAGTTGAAGTGGTTCGGGCATCTGACAAGGATGCCTCCTAGGTCCTAGGTGAGGCGTTCCGGGCATGTCCCACCGGGAGGAGGCCCCGGGGCAGACCCAGGACATGCTGGAGAGATTATATCTCTCGGCTGGCCTGGGAACGCCTTGGTGTTCCCCTGGACAAGCTGGAGGAGGTGGCTGGGGAGAGGGAGGTCTGGGCTCCAGACTAAGTGAAATAATCCTTTAACCAGACAAAAACATGAATCTTAAAATGGTGTTTGTTTTGTCTCCATGTGCGTCCAGGCTGGCCGAAGGTGATGTGGTTCGTCACGGAGTCCAAACACCTCTCCAAACCGCCCCGAGACTGGTTCCCACATATCAAGGAAGCCAATCAGGACACTGCCTACATCGAGGTAAGGCAAACGATGACAGAAACACCTTCAGGGCATCAAACATTTCCACCCGTGTTGTTTCAGTCGTGCTGCTACATGTCCTCCAGATTAGACTCTCACCACAGCTCGGTGGACGCTTCGCTGCTTCTCAGCCGGCTGCCGCTCGATTCTGTCGTCCTGGCTGATTGATTTGAATTTGCGTCTCTTTAAGCAGCCGACCAGTAATTGCACGGGCATCCAGGTGAAATATCGCCCTGATTGCTCTGCAGATGGAAAAAGGCTTAAAGAAAAATGATTAAAGAAAACGGACGATTGAAAAATGACCTTTTATATTTAACAGAAGCCACGATTCAGAGTCGAGACGGACGAAATTACTGCGGCGCGCTTTATAGTGGCTTAAAAAGAAATGTTAGCTCTTCAGTGACGTGTGTGAGATTAAAAAAGAAAAATGTTATGACTCAAAATGATTCATAGCTTTAAAAGCGACCCATAATGTGCGTTTGTCCGGCTGATGTCAGACTTTTCAGACAGATCCTATTTTGGGCAGACTCTCGCTGATTGCTGTCGACTGCACAGCACTCAGACATTATTTGGGTTTTTGGGAAGTTAGTGTAAAAAAAAAAAAAAAGCCTTAAATTTAACAATCAATATTTTTTTAAATAATTGCTTATTGACCGAGTTGGCTACACGCTGTCGCAGACACTTTACTGCTTGGAAGAAACACACGTGGGATTTTTTTTGTTTCATAATTTTTCTGTAATGGTAATAAAAAAAAAAAACACCTCATCACTCTGTTTGTGTCTGTGCAGTATAAGACGTGTAAGGACGGCAGCGTCCTCGGCGTGACAGTGATGAGGATAGCGATGCTCACGCACTGCCAGGCCATCACACAGTCCTGCTCGTACACAGAAGGTAATACACACATTTACTGCTGTTATTTAAACCACAGGAAGCTCCTGTGAACAGCGCTGCTGTGTGGCTACGCTCTGCTGTTTCTCACCGATTCTCAGATATTGAAGTTTGTCTTTTTGTTTCTCTCTCTTTTCCTGCAGCTGAGACTATAGTGAATGTACTAGACTTCAAGAAGGATGTCGGACTGTGGCACGCCGTCCAGACAGTAAGAAAAACACTCCTCAAATAAGATATTATATCAAATTACTATTACAAGACAATACTTTTGTTAAACAAACTCAAATATGAATTTACTTGAAAAAAAAAAATGTCATTAGAGTTAAAAAGCTGCTTTTGCTCAACAGAACTTAACATATATAACATACATGAAGTGGAGCATGCTCTGTAAAATGTGCCTAAATTACTAAAAGTTCCCAGTGTTTATTGCAGTTGTTATATGAATAGATTTAAGTGTATATGTTTACTGCCCAGTTACACTGACCACCTCCTCCTGATGCTGAAGTTCTGCATCTTACCCCAGTTCACTCCACCACACCTGCCCATATTCAGTCCAGCTGTGATTATAAATACCAGTTCTCCACCCAGTCTGGCTTTAATGTACACACCGAAGTCTTAGTTAGATTAAAGTGAAACCAAATCTGACGACCGTCCGCGTGCCAGAGGTGTAACAAACCTGAGCGGGCTCTCTGCCATCCGGTTAATGCAGTGCAGTAAAGGAAACAGCATTTCCTTCTGAGCTGTGGTGGAGTGTAACGTGCCTTTGAGAAGAAAATACTCAGGTCAAGAGCATCAAATTTGTACTCGCGTACAGTATGTGAGTAAATTTACTGAGCTGAAAATGAAAATAATCAACTTTCTGCACATCTTCATCTCTGTTAATGTGTCCCTGTGTGTGTCTGTCAGAGTGTGATGAATATGATGCACGTCATCAGTATTCCCTACGCTCTCATGAAGGTCAACCCGCTGTCCTGGATCCAAAAGGTCTGCCAGTACAAAGGTAACATAACGCATCTGATGTGCGTCTGTTTGAAATGACAACTTTAGTAATTTAACAGCAGCCATGTTTTATTTCCAGCCAAGGTGGCCTGTGTGAAGTCGCGGGACATGCACTGGGCTCTGGTGGCCCACCGGGATCAGCGGGATATCAATCTGAGCTCCCTGCGGATGCTGGTGGTGGCCGACGGTTCAAATCCCTGTAAGTTAGCAGTCTTTTTATATATGTTTAAAGGGTCTCTAAAGGGTGCTAAATGAGTTAAAATTCTAAGCAGAACTCTTTGTGTGACGATAGAACCCAAAAACAGCCGGAGTTTATTTAATTTAGGTGAAAATCGGGTAAAGGTCACATCACATAACAACAATATGCTAGGCCACTGGGGGACATGAGTACCTGGTGTTTGACCTTCATTGTTAGTGAAGGTCAACTTGACCTTGATAAAAAATACTAGAAACCATTATAGAGTAACATATCATACGAAAGGGCGTGGAGAGAGCTGTTCAACACTCTTTTTACTTCTTCAATACGACGCTCTACGATGTCACAGCGACGGCATGTTGTAAGAAAAACATCAGGGTTTTAGTGTAGGCCTTACCCTCCGGGGTTAGTTGTGTTCTCCGAGTGCTCTTATTCCAAATATGTTTTAGTGGGTTCAGATGACTGACAAGGCCTTTGTCCTAAAACGTTGCTGCTGGATTGTTAATGTCCTAACACCTTGAGGGCCCTGACACTTTCTGATGGCCCTAATTTTGCTTAATTGTTCAGTGTATCCACGTTACCTGAAAAACATTTCTTTATTTAATGTTGTTTTCAAAAAGTTAGCATCAGCCTGTAAAAGAATACATTTGGAGCTGTGACTGATTCATTTATTGGCCAGTTTCTAAAAGCTCGGAAATAAATCTGTCCTCATTAAAACTGGTAAGAAGCAAAGGCAGGTAATGAGCTCGGCTTCTGCTTTCGTACGAAGTCTTTAAGTGTTTGATTGTGTCTCTCAGGGTCGATCTCGTCTTGTGACGCCTTCCTCAACGTGTTCCAGACGAAAGGTTTGAAGCCGGAGGTCATCTGCCCGTGTGCCAGCTCCCCCGAGGCGCTGACTGTAGCTATACGCAGGTACGCACAGTCACACAAACACAGTTTCAGTTGTATTCATCACAAGGCACAGATATAATTAGTTCAAATTTATGCGCTTTCCAGCATTTAACGACAAACCAGTGAGTGATTGCTGTGATTTCTACTTTATAATAGCTTTAACCTCCTTCCACTGTCTTTTTTTATCGCTTTTGTGGCCTTAAATTTGCAGTTTCATAAACTAAAACTTACATTTCCACCTCTTTAATCATCCAGTCAACATCTGAACGCCACATTTACAGTCAGCACAGCTGCCACTCACATGTTGCCTTTTAATTTTTGTTTATTGATTAAAACACTTTGAGTGTTTGCATCTCTGCCTGTGTGTGCTAATAAAGAGCTTTGGATCGCTGGGTGTGGGGATTATGAGCTCTGTTTTTAGAGGAAAGCCTTTAAAATTCACTCACACACATGTTTATACTGGTATTTGTGAGGACCTTTGTAGACACACAGCAGTTCGTAGCCTGTAATCCTCACTTCAGCCTAAACCTAATTACCCTTAAAATGTCCTGGTAATGACTGGGGACAAAGGAAGTGCTCTCCTCCCTAAACTGTCCACACTTTCTAAAACTTTTTAAAAACACTGCAGTTGCATCCTCTTTTCTAAAACGATGTGTCGCTGTCCTCACATTGCTGAAGTATTTTGACTTTCCAAAATTTTTTAAGTACTGCAACTTTATAAATTGCACTTCTCACTCCAGGAATGTGCTTGAATTATGTAAATGTCCTCAGTCTCCAGAGAGGTCCAGTCTTGTTCAAAAATGGTCCCAAATTTAACAGTTTTTAAAAATGTTTGTGAGGGCCGACTAAACGGACACAAGCGCAGACGTGCAGGAGAACTCAGTCTTTTATTTATAACACCAGGTGAATATATACAACAGTGTGGGGAAGTGGCAGGGGCTCTAGGGACCCAGGGGGAGGAAAGGAAAGGGGCTCTCTCGCTCGCTTGGGGCTCCATGCTCCACTCTCGAACTCCACACACTCCGCGTTACACACCGCTCGGGGGGAAACACTCCCCCGAGGAAAAACTGAAGGGTCGAGTCCAGGGAAATCTATACACAGACGAAAGGAGGATCAATGCTAGGAAAACACTGGAGAACTCAAGCCGGCGTTACACTAACATTAGTCTGTACAACGGTCCAGCGCAGAGCAGCTCTGAGCTGCCACCCTAAGAAGCGTCCGGGAAACTGCTGGATGATGAGCCTCAGGTGTGTAATTGTCGGCAGGTGCGTGGGCCAAAGGCGGGAGCCCGAGGAGAGCTCCGCCCAGGCAGAGAGGACACAGGGGAGAGGGGGAGAGAGGAAAGGAGAGAGCAAGACAAAAGCAAAAACACATGTAGCCTCATCGGGTCAGCTGGGCAGGCACAGGGACCATGACAATGTTTCGGTTTTCCAATATCATTTTTACTGCCTCCATAATTTAAACACTCTCCTTACTCTAGAAATGTTTCCAACACAGCTCTTGTGTCATGATTATATTGTGACTGTTATAATATTTTGATTTTCTAGGTTATTTCCCTGAACTGTCTTTGCTTCCCAAAGAAGTGTCTGTACTCTAAAACACATTTGTAGCCACTTCTTAAACACACTTATTTCTGATAAACGTTGTGTTCTCCTTCCTGCAGGCCGCTGGAGGAGGGCACCACCCCTCCTGGTCGCGGCATCCTGTCCATGCAGGGTCTGAGTCACGGCGTGATCCGGGTCGACTCGGAAGAGAAGCTGTCGGTGCTCACGCTGCAGGACGTCGGCTCCGTCATGCCTGGAGGTGAGACAGATGTCCAAAAAGCAGACTTTTAACCAAGCGCCGAAGAAGTTGTGGTAGTTTTTTTATGTATATATATAATTTACATTTGTCCGCTAAAGCCAAAGAATAGTCTGCTTTTCAGCATGATGCCAGCACGACTTTGACTGATTATCTACTTTATTTTTTAATTTTTTGAACCTGCACGCGACCTTGGCTTGTTCTGTTTATTTACTGCATGATTTCAGGATTTTGGTATTGGTGCCCTTAATTAAGACTTTAAAGGTAGAGTTAAGGTCACTAAGGTCAAAAAAGAGAGTTACTGTTGTTGTTATTTGTGACTCACTTTATTCTGCAGGTAAAAATCATGAAAACTGTAAACAAGAGGAAACATTATTGCTGTCTTGAAACAATTATATTTCCCTGATGGGAGACGGAGTATTGCCTCCATACATGGGAGACGGAGGTGGAAATACCTACGTAACAAATACCTGATTTGAAGTTTGGGAATGGTTGATGCTAAAAGAGATTTCATTGCTTTAAGACGACGCTGTAACCAGTAAGACTGGTTTTCCCAGAGCTTCTGTCTTTCTGCCTGTAGGTCTGATGTGTGTAGTGAGGCTTGAAGGTGTTCCCCAGCTCTGTAAAACAGACGAGATCGGAGAGTTGTGCGTTTGTACCGTTGCCACGGGGACCTCCTATTACGGCCTGGCCGGTATGACCAAGAACACGTTCGAGGTGAGAGCGTGAATGCTTGGGCTGTTTATTTATTTTGTGTGCGTTTTGTTTACATGTCGTGTCTTTTAAACCCCTGCAGGTCTTTCCCGTGTCCAACAACGGGACTCCCATCAGCGAGTTTCCCTTCACCAGGACCGGCCTGCTGGGATTCATCGGACCTGCAGGTCTGATCTTTGTTGCTGGGAAGATGGACGGTCTGATGGTGGTCGGTGGGCGTCGGCACAATGCTGACGACATTGTTGCTACGGCGCTGGCTGTGGAGCCCATGAAGTTTGTATACAGGGGACGGTAAGTGTTCGGCGAAGCATCGCTCGTTCATGTTCGGCTTCATTTTTGGGCCAACGTTGTGGATGGACTGTGAGGACTGCAGTGAATTTGGTAAAAATAAATAAAAGTAAAAACCAACAGAAGAAAATTTATTGATCATATAAATTGTTAACATTGCTTTAATTTTTAAGCAGGACTTAATCTGTTTCTATATATATTGGAACTTGTGTTTAATTTACACGAGTACATCACGTTATACATTCATAGCGGTTATATGTGCAATATTAAACTGCAAAGTAACTGAAATACATTCATTTGTTTATTGGGGAGATGTGGTTCAAACACACATTCATGCAGCCTAACAGCAGCGCCACAATAAATCCGCCCCTTCACAAATATAATAAGCTGCTGATTGAACTTTATGGTCATTTTGGTGGCTGCCTGTGTGTAGCGCAGTTTAAACACCATGCAATGAAATGTGCTAATTCTGTGTGTGTGTTCTGCAGGATAGCAGTGTTTTCCATCACGGTGCTCCACGATGAGAGGATCGTGGTCGTGGCGGAGCAGCGGCCGGACTCCACCGAGGAGGACAGCTTTCAGTGGATGAGTCGAGTTTTGCAGGTGTGCACACACATCACACGGGATTTCCATCTGCAGTAGTTTGTTTTTGGCTGCCTGACTCCGTTCTTGTGTCTCTCTTCATCGTGATTATGATTACGATCATCTGGATTATGACTCTAGAGCTAGATCAGGTATCAGTGGGAAAGGCCTCACTACAAGGATATTTATTCAGCTCAGTTCAGTTTTAAGTAGAGTACACTGGTTGCTACTGAGAGAGCTAGTGTAACATGGCATGAAGTAAGCTAGCAGGACTTCATCCCTGTGATGCCAGTTAACAGTGTGTTACAGTGTTACAGTGTGTAAAATCATCACAGTGAGATGTCAACAGGTTGCAGTTAACGGAGTTCTGTTTTCTTTCCAGTTTGGAAAAGAAAAGTGCAGAATCCTAGCTATGGTGGTTGCTATAGAAACTAAAACAAACATGTATTAGTTGGACTGTCTAATTGTGGCTGGCCAGCATGTTTTTTTGTATACACCATATATTAACGTCTTTGAATAATATCAACAATTATTATTATTAATAAATCAGGAAATAAAAATATAATGTTGAGCATTGATTAAATAATTCACTTATTTAAATACACTTCAAAAGCTCGGGGCACCATTCATCTGTAGTGAGTGTACTCGGATAGCACAGTGACTCCGGACTAGACCCACCCCCACTGAAAGTGTACATGTACATTGACAGTACGCTGTTTACCTCAGCTGACAATGATGGTCATGTCTGTTTATGTAATGTGTATAATATTAATATACTTTGTAGGAAATTAGTCCTCTGCATTTAACCCTTTCGCTCGGTGAAGCAGTGGGCAGCCACAGCAGTGGGCAGAGACGGTACCTCAGGGTAGCCGGTTGGTGGACTTGAACCCCCGACCTTCCAACCATGGGGCGAACGCTGTACTTACTGAGCTATCCCGTCCACCCCTCCCCTGCAGTTTACTGTGGAGGAGGCTGTAAAACTGTGGAAGGAGTGTGATACGAGTAGATGACTTGGTGAAGCTCATTTCTGTCTAATGACAACTATACTGAATTTATAAAAAATGCATCACTTTTTATTAAATAACCTCAAAGAAATACTTTTTAACCTGTAATTCTGAAAATTTTATTGTCAAAAAGTATCGATCTGTGAGCTGTTTTTACCCTTAGCCATAAATGACTGATGGGATATTGTCGTCACCCCACTGGGTGGGCGGGCGGTGGGCAGTGTGGGCACCCAAGTTTGTGAATGCAATAACTTGAAATTTAGGATTTTGGAGTTCAAAATCTAAAAATCCAACACAACTTTGAATCTTGGTGACCTTGAGGCCAAAGTTAACTTTTCTGAAAATCACTTAGCATTTTAGCATCTTAGCATTTTCACATTTTTACCATTGCTGCATCTAGTAGGAGGCTGAGTGGTTGCACTGGCGGCCGCCTGTATTTTTACCTTTTCTTCACATCGTATGTGTTCAGGGCTCGGAAGGTAGATACATTTTTATTTTTTGGTTTTTCATCAGAAGTTGAAAATAGAATAGAATAGAAGAGAATAGAACCAGCCTGATCTTTCAACACAAACCAGCTCACGCACCAACACAGCAAACACATTTTAACAGCTCACTTGCTAAAGTGACAAAACAGCTCTCACAGCCTCCTTCACTCCCTCACAGTCATATAAACACACACAGCTTGTGATAATATATTATGCATTCATACTGTAGAGCTCATAGTCCGGCTCCAGATCTGAGCCAGCGTGGCGACTGTGGCAACGCTATAAAAGCCGTCTGGAGTTTTAACTGCTGCAGTAAAACCATTTCTCTCTTTATTCCTTCACCGCTGACGATCGTGCCTGCGTGTTTTTCCATTTGGCTTGTCGGGTTGCAGGCGCAGTCAGCGTTTTCAAAAGAAGCTGAGATGAAAGGATGGAGTGCGGACTAAACAATAAACGTCACTGTAGATGGTGACAAATATCATGAATGGCAAAAAATGCTCAAATACCAATATTATAGTAATTAAAACAACATCATAATAATATGATGAACACTTATTATCTTAGTTATTACCTTTGATACATTCTTTGATCTGTAAATCTAAGCAGACCTCTCCCAACACGATGTCTTCCAGGCGATAGACGGTATCCACCAGGTGGGGGTGTACTGCTTGGCTCTGGTCCCCTCCAACACTCTGCCCAAGACTCCACTGGGTGGCATCCACCTGTCCGAGACCAAGCAGCTCTTCCTGGAGGGGGCGCTGCACCCCTGCAACGTGCTCATGTGTCCGCACACCTGCGTAACGAACCTGCCCAAACCCCGGCAGAAGCAGCCAGGTACAGTACGAGGACGAGTGAATACATGAGAGCACAGCACAGTGAAGCTATCCTCATTACAGAGACTCTTATAGAGCTGAGCGTGGAGCAGTTATTTTTATTTTATGTCATTTTGATACATTTCTTCCACACAATCAAGACATGCAGGAATAAGTTGACAACTATTTTAATGTTTAATGTTGAATCTTGAACAAACAACACAAAATAAAAGATCAGTTGCAGAATTTGGCTGCCCCAGTTTCAGGGTCCTGATGTTGTGCGTGCCGACTCACAGTCGGTCTGTGCGGCGCTCGATGACATCGCAGCCGTTGTTGATGCTGTTAGTCACAGCTGTGCTTTTCCTGCTGTCACAATTCAATCCATATTTTTGCATTCAAAACATTTAGTTTAGTCTGCGTTCTTATCAGATCAGCTGCATCTAAACAACAAAACTCAGATAAAATCAGATGAAAATGTAGAATCCTATTACCCTTTTTTTAATTGTATTACCTTTCTTTTTAAACGACGTGTGTTTACACCGTGTGTGTGTGCATAAAGATAATTACAATAAAACACTCTCGTCTCGTCCCCCTGCGCCTCCTCCAGAGATCGGTCCTGCGTCTGTGATGGTTGGGAATCTGGTGTCGGGGAAGAGGATCGCTCAGGCCAGCGGCAGGGATCTGGGACAGATCGAAGACAATGACCAGGCAAGGAAGGTGTGTGTGAGAGGAGGGGTCTGCTGGTTTTCGCCATCATCGCCATCATCATAAACATTACACACACAAAGTACACATAATTAGGCATCTGGCTTCATTTCATTTCTTCCTTCATTACGACTTATTCTCATTAATAACTCACTCAACAGGAAGTGCTGATGAAGTGTTAACGGTACCTTAATGGAGTCCTCGTCTGCCGTGTAAAGACTGTAAACAACAACTGTGCTCTCGCCCGATTTAATTGGTGTAATTAACTTAGTTGTGCTGGTTTTTGAAGTTGACTGTGTTATATTGACTTATCTTTACCTTCGGCCAACACACTGAGGAGTATGTCTGTGCATACTTGTTTCATTTTAATAATTCATGGCTTGTTTTTTGAAGTACAGAACACTTTGCATTGCCAAAGCCTCGCAGTGCCCCGTGGGACTATTAATGTTTAACTCTGCTTGTGTTGTGATTGTTATTTCAGTCATTACAGTTATTTTGTTGAGGATGTGCGATGTGGTTTCCAGTGTTTGTGCGGCTGAGAAAAGTGTTAAGGTTTAGCTGTTATTGGCCACCATTTCTGAGACTCCTGCAGCTCTGAATAACTCCCGGTGAGTGTTCATGTTCCGGGTCGGTGCACAGATGTTAATAAAAGCTGCGTTTCTTTAACTGCGCAGCGTATGGTGCACAGATGCACGGCTGAGGCTTGTCCGGCTGAGCTGGCTCTGCGTCGTTGCGCTCGTGCCGGGGAGTTTTGTGCTTGGCACATCTGCACCTACAGCAGAAAGGACGCTCTTCTGAGGAAATCAGATGGTTTGGGAGGGGAGTAAAGGAGGCCCTCTATCTCCACTGTGGATGACCATTATTGAACAGAGGTAGCGGCTTATGACATCAGCTTTCAGCCAACTACAGCCCTGAGATCCCTGCCCAGCCTTTTCAACTCCCAGCCCCACGCACCTTAAGTCACGGAGGGAGTGGGGGTCACACAGGATTCACACTGTTGGTCCTGTGAGTAATTAAACGCCTTGATTCACACCATGGATCATGTGATCCTTTACGACTCACGGGGTTGGTCAGCTACTCTCATGGTTCTTTCCAGATTAAACCCGAAGTCGGAATTTCCACATTATAGTTATTATAGTTTCATTTATTCTATTGTTTTAAATTCAGTCCACTCAGTTTCCGAGATAAAAACCCAAGATAATCGTACGAAGCATAAAAGACAAACAGTAAAAAGGGTTACAGCATTAATTCGTTAAAAGCCAGTTTGAAGAGATGTGTTGTGAGGTTTGACTTGAATAAGGGAAGACAGCCTGTATTCCTTATATCAGAAGTGAATTTCAGAGCCGGGTAGCAGAGCGGCTGAAAGCTCTGTTCCCCATAGTGGTGAGACGGGGTGGGGGCGCAATAAGGTGAGCATCACACGAAGACCTAAGGGAGCGAGAGGGAGCAGCAGTGTGGAGTCAATCGCACAGTTTATGGATATATTTGAAAGTGGGAAACAACATTTTAAATATTTTAAAGGGCAAGATTTAGGAAGATTAGTACAGGTATTACAGTAAAAACACAACTACATGAACAACTGAAGAAGCCGGTAGTTAAATGAAGTGCATTTAACTCTTTTACTGTGGCATACAACATTAAATCCATGTTATTCATTCTCACTAAACTAGTTAGTATAACTCTGTGCGCTTAAGTTAACTTTGCTTTTTTATTTTATTGTATTTTTTTAAGAAAAGTCCAATTTTTATATTCCCGGTGGATCCACAGAAGAATGATCATTTTTGGGGCTTTAAAACAAGCAAACGTAGGTTTATTTATCATCTTTTGTTTTTGCCTGGTAAGTTTAAGCATCTGTATCGGAGTACAGAAGCTCTTCCTCGATAGTTTGCAAGAACAGAAAGCGGGCAGCATGCACAGAAGTAAAAAAGGAAACCAGAAGAAAACACAGATGAGACGTAATGAAGAGTGATTTAAATACACAGTAGTAGAGAAACAGAGAGATTGGGAGTGATGAATAGCAGGAGGTGGTGTGCGTTACTGACAGCAGCGATTTTCCTCTCGTCTCTCATGCTGAAAATGTCATCAGTCAGGCAGCCGGCAGCAGAGGACGCACACGCTGTAGACTCTGATGACAGGAGACAGGCCCTAAATAATAACAACCACCACCTCCACCGCAGCATGCTGGAGGCTGCTGCAGCCTCAGCCTCACTCCCAACATGCTGCGTGTTTGTTTGGATGCGGGCGAACAGATGAGATGTCTCCTGTAGTGGTGTGTCGATACAGCTGTGTGCTTACAGGGTACAGCGCCTATCGACGAGGTGATGAGAAGTGAAGCCGACATTAAAACGCAAGCTTTTCTTTTCATTTCTTCACTGCACAGTTGTTGCACAGGAATTATGGCGTCTGCACAGGTTTGGGGGTTAAACGAAGAAGACCACAGCTAAGCTAACGAAAGGCGTCCGTACGCAGGAGGAGCATCAGCGTGGAGGCGTTTTCCACAGATGTGAAAACAGGAGTGGCTTGACTTCTTGGTTGGTTATTGCTGGTTATTGAGGGACTTTGCACTAACAATTGATTCACAATTAACTTCAACTACATTTTCTTGTTACTGTTTAAATATATTTAATCTAAAATCAGCGAATTACCCCAAATCAGCACCCAGCAGGGGTCAATCTCTTCCCATATGTTCGTAAAACATCCAAACTCCCCATCGATGGATATAATTCTGACAACATTTTGCATCTGACTACAGAAATCGATCTGTTTGGCTCAAGTAACAGCGTGCTGTGTATTATTCTTGAAATAATTTTCAGATTTTTAGTTGTTGTTAGTGCTTTTGTTTGTACTGTGAAAATGCTGGAGCATGCTGCAGATGGCGCCATCTTTGCTCTGACTTCTGAGTCTGAGTGTTAACTGAATATAGAGAAGGATCAGGACGTGGGGTTTGTGTTTACTGCTACCGCCGCCGCTTTGCTTCATTATCGCCATGCTTGTTGGGACATTTGTTGACCGATCTGCTCATTCATCCTTCGCTCCACTTTTCCCCACTTCCTCCCTCCATGTCCATCCCACTGAAAACCAGGCCCTCTGTGTGGATGAGCTAAAAAAACAACTTCCTGTGTTGATTGGAATGTTTTCTGTGTAACCACGTAGAGAGTAAAATGCGTCTTACTATGAGCATCTTCTCACATTCCTCTTCTAATAACGTTGATTTGCCCAGAGATGGTTGACTGAGCACTAAACGCTCGCACTGCGATGAGCTCAGCCTCTGCAGGCAGGAGTTTTGACTGCTTGCCTCATGACTTCATGGAAAATTATTGTTTCATTAGGCCCACTTCCTTATAGCAGCATAAAAAAACCAAACAAACACAAAGAAGAAACTATAACTAATGTTATTTTTAAAAATAACAATTCTTAAAGTGGAATTGAAAACGCCGGAGACGACAGATTAATAACACGACGAGCTTGTTTCTGTGCATACGCTGTACACAGGTTAGCCACATCATTAAAGACACCTGCCTAATACTGTGGAGGTCCCCACTGTGCTGTGAAACACCTTTCACCCTTCGGGGAACGGATGTGCGACCGCTGACTCTGTCCTGTGTTGTGTGACTGGGACATCTGTGGATTTGGGGGACGAAGCCTCTGTGGATCAAGCTCTGTGGCACATCCCGCAGATGTCTTTGATGTTTTGGGATTTTAGGGTTCTGAGGTCAGGGTAACACCTTTACATCTGTGCATTCTTGTCTTACTGCCTGGTCTATAGCAGTGCCTGTGCTGGTCGTACATGTGCAAAGTTACATCCTCATAAAATCAGATATAACAGAACCCAAAGCTTTAATGTTGTGGCTGATTCACTCTTCCTTGATCCTTGATCCTGCCTGAAGGTCTTTGCATCGTCGCCCCAAAACGATCCCTTGGGATTAAATTCAACATAACGAAAAGAGGAAAAATATAAGCTCTCACTTCAGATATTACTCCAAGTGCTGTGATGTGACGATACAAACAGTTTTCTAGCTTCGTAGTCGGCGCAGTTCAACAGATGCCACTAGACTAGTTTAGCAGTTTCTTTCATCCAAATGTAGGTGATGTAATACTTACCAGGTGGCTCCTGTGTCGCGTTTCATTGTTGTTCTCACTGATAACGACATCAGATACAACTGAGCAACTCTGTGTTTTAGCGCAACAATTCAGCACCCTCGCTCACACGCTGATGAAATTGTACAATACGAGACCAGATTTGTATCTGCAGACAGAAGCTCTCTGCGTCGCTGTTTAGCATGCCAGCCCTCTGTCTTACAGATAACATGAGCTTTATCTGCAGGCAGTTTTTTCCAGGCTTTGGGTTTAACTGCAGGCCAAAGCATCTTTTACAAACAACAACAAACAACGTTACCCTCCTCCTGAAGGTTAAACACAAAACCCGCTAGTGTAAAGCGAACGTTTGGATCCCGCCTCGTTAATACGTGTGCAGCCACGGAGCTGCAAGGTGTTTAGGACGTTTCACCACGCTGCAGATGGTAACGTATGAGGGAGCTGGAACAGAAGCGAGCTGTAATTTGCCGTTATGAAAGTTTTATGAAAGCTCAGAGCTGAGCCCACAAGCAGCTGAGTGATGTTTTCATCAGAGCAGAGAGACGTCCTTTAAATCTCTGCACCCCCCTGAGGTTTTCCACGCATGAAGCTGGTGGCGAGCAGATGACGCCGCCTTTCGTCAGCCAGGCTCCGAGGGTTATAACATCGAAACTGGAAACTTGGAGCTGAGCGATGGTTTCAGCAGGAGGACGCTGTGGGTTGTTTGAAGAGTCGTTTAAATGAACAGTTCTGATAAGTGAGGCATTAATCTGCTCACAGCTTACATTAAAACCCACAAGAAAGCAGCATTAATCACACGCATGGATTTTACTTCCACAAACGGGATACATTTTACTGTTATTCAAAAGAAGACATCATGCAGTAAAGATTTATGTCTGCAGTTTTTCTTTAACGACCTCTGCTCGAGCAAACCCGCCGAGATAAACCCGCCGAGATAAACACGCCGAGATAAACACGCCGAGATAAACCCGCTGCGATAAACCCGCTGAGGTTAGTCTCTGAGGTTTAGCAGAGGACAGACGCCTTCATTAGTTGGTGGAGACCAAACCTGAACTCACAGCGATCATGTTAGTTTAGAAGTCGTGATCATCATGATATTTATGATATTTAAATAATTAAATATGTGTATTGTGTCATTAATGCACTAATGAAAATAATAATCAGGAATAATTATGTAATAGTCTTTTTTGTTTGCACAGAGGCGCGCGAACTCCATACGTGTTTCTTTTGAGTTTGAATATTTGATATTTGACACAAACAAAGACTTCATAGCACTGCTGGTATTTTGTCATATATCTATAGATTCTATAGATATTCTAATAGATGGGCAGCATGGCGGAGAGGTGGTTAGCACTGGGTTTGATGTACCATCAGGCCTTTGTGTGTTCTCCTCGTGTCCCTCTGGGTACTCCTGCTTCCTCCCGCAGTCCAAAAACATGTAGTTAGTGGGGTTAGGCTAGCTGGTGATGCTGAAATGGCCATAATGTGAGTATGAATGGTTGTCAGTCTCTGTGTTAGCCCTGTGACACACTGAAAACACCCCACCTCTCGCCCTGTTGGAGCTGGGAGAGGCTCCAGCCCCCACCCAACCTCCCTGAATTGGCCAAGCAGAAGAGAATTGAGTTATCAGGATTTTATTATTTATTTATTGGACTATAATAATCAGGAAACCATGGCTGGACACAAAAATCACCAGTTTAAATATTCAGTTTTGTCTGTTAAGATGGTGATTCATATTTGAAACATTAGTCAGCTTCAAGTTTTGCCACTAATTATTACATTTTTAAAAACGTTGTTGCTATCATAAAGGTTGCTGGCATTATTAAAAATGTCCTAATTACTGATATATACCGATATAATAAAGTGTTTTTCTTTGAGGTAGCGCACAGCTTTGAAGTTATAATTAAAGATTATTCAGACTTTGCAGTGATTATCCTAATTTGCTAAGCAGAAAGGCAACAGAAGGCAACAGACAACCCGTACAGAAGTTTAGCAGCTGTGTTACATCCTGTTTGCTCTGGTTAGTTTCAATCAATAATCATCTCCTCCAATCACCACCTGATTAGGCTTTTAAAAAACTGTCTCTCTTCCACTGAGACGACAGGTTCATCATTTGAGTCTCCAGAGACCAAAATATGTGTTTCTTTAAATTCACTGGTCCTAATAAATATCAAATGTGGCTGATCTATTTTGTATTCAGGGTTGGAACAGAGTGGGGGCTTATCCAGGATTTGGATCTCAGGATCTCTGAAATCGGACCAGAATGCATCTCCTTTATTTCAGTGCATGCAGTTTTCTTTCCTTATAACTGAAAAAGTGTCTGTGAGCAAACCTCTGTTGGCTCTACCGATGAGACAAACCTCATCTCCTCTTCTGCAGCTGCAGGAGCAACAGTTCACATCACGTCAAGGCTTCTGTAGCATTGTAATTCTGTGTTGTGTAGCTGGTCCCAGTCGGGGAAATTTGCAGTACAAATCAAGCGCACCCGGCCTCTTCCCAGATGTGACGGACACGGTGCGGTGCAGAGGTTCATTTGTTTTACGGACGAAGGATTAAGAGTCTGAAAGCCAAACTCTCATCTGTCACCAAAGCGTCTGGCAGCATGAACACACACACAGACACACACATATTAAATGATGTTCTCTGGCAGAGCAACACTCAACAGGCATGACTTTCACTCCAGCAGCAAATCGTGAAAAATTCATGAGCCCAGAAACAAGCTCGCCCTGTCTCGATGCGTCCTCTCCTCCCAGCTCTGATTTCCATCACGCTCGCTTTTTGTCTCTGTTTTTGTGAAGAACAAAGATCTGTTGCCTTTCCACTAACATTGCTCTCCTTCCTCCTTATTTCTCTGACAAATTAAGTGCATCACCTTAATTTCCCCGCACGCTGTCGAGTCACTGAGCTGCCAAGATCTCATTTTATCAGGATACTTCATCGGCATTCAGTCTGCGTCTCAGCAGAGCTCCAACGCTGTAAAACATGTTGAGAGCAGAGTTTTTGCCATTATTGGCTGCCAAAATGAGTCACGTCACAGGGCTCGTTTCTAAAAAATCGTGCTCGCGTGATAAACTGTGGTGATATTTTAGCTGTAAAAATGCCGCCATTTAAAGAATTTACTGATGGTGATAAGTGAGAAAAGTTCCTGGGATCTTCCGATTCATTCACGGGCACATTTTAAGATGTTCGAGTCAGCTGATCACCTGTTCGTGCTGACTTCGGCTGTGTGTATGTATTCTCGCTCAGCTTGAGTCAAAAATTCAGGTATTCTGTTGCATTTTTAAAGCATCGGTCCTTCGAGCTGCAGGTCTGACTGGGGTATGTTCACAATTACTAGTAAATAAAATATTGTCTTAAAAAAAGACATGCAGCGAGTTTCCATTAATAAAAAACATGCATTTGCCAGATTGTTTACATATGTAAGACTTGATAGACAGACACTATAATATATGTGTATGCCAGATGTTTTAATACAAGTGATGCAAGCAGGCGTCTGTCTAAACCTGGACTGCACGTGGCATGTTGGGTTTGGATCTGGAGCTGTTCTCCATCCCTGAATAAATACAACTCGCAGTTATGCAGTGGTCATGAGTTTGGCTGCCTCTGATGAAGTATGTACCAGACATGTTCAGTAGGGGGCGCATTGGGACTGCGGACAGGCCTGCTGTTGTCAGGTGCTTGCTAGTAGAGGGCTGTGATTGGAGGGGATTTCCCTCTAATATTGTAGGTCTGTAGCTTCACAGTGTTGTTGGGATTTGGCACTGTGTAAATAAAGCCCGACTTCGGTCACCTTCAGCACGGACGAGTCGAGCATACACTGTTTGTTGTGAGACCGCTGGCGTGTGAATGTGGACCAATTGTAACGTGACTAAAACCAATGAACTGGAACCAGAACTCACATCATGTTTTTGGTTTTTAAAGAGACTAAAATGATTAAATCAATCTTAAATCTTAGATTGAAAATTCTGAAATATGTCGAGTGCTGCTCTGTTGGATATTTCACGGTTATTATTTATTGTAATATATAATCTCATTCTTCTTACTGCTTGTGTCTTTTAGTTCCTCTTCCTGTCTGAGGTGTTGCAATGGAGAGCCCAGACCACTCCGGATCACGTCCTGTACACACTCCTCAACTCCAGGGTGAGTCCTCATAGTGCATGTAGGCACACGCACACACACACACACACACAAACTATGGAACTGTGTGTGTAAGTAATATATCTTAAAAACTCCCAAATAATCTAGAAAATGACTGAAGGAGCTGATATATAGGTAAAGTGTATGTATTATGTGGGAGGGAGCTTTAAAGGGAATCAGTTCGGTTGTTTGAATAAGTGCGTGTGCTTTGAAAGGGAGGCAGAAAAGAAGATGCAGGTGTTTCTTCCTGCTCTGCGTTGCAGTGTTGGCTGAAGAAAAGGAATCAGGGCTGGGAGGTGTTCACGACTGTTAGTTTGCATAATGGCAATACGATCCGCTGGTTTGTTTACAGCTGTTCACCGCTGAGATGCTGCAACGGAAAATGTGACATGACACTTACTGATGCACACTGCTGATTGAATGTGTCAATCTCCTGTTTGTGTGTCCTCCCCCAGGGCACGATAGCCAGCTCTCTGACTTGTGTTCAGCTGCACAAGAGAGCAGAGAAGATCGCCGCCATGCTGGCTGAACGGGGCCACCTGCAGGACGGAGACCACGTTGCACTGGTCTACCCTCCAGGTAAACACTAACAGCGGGTCAGCTTGCTGTACTCGTGTCTCTGCGGTGACACTGCTGGATGTCATAGATTTACCAAAATCCCTTGTATTTTCAAAATAAAAGCTGATCTGAACCAGGGATGAAACAGAGCTACATGGACAGATGTACCTGGATGCGGAGGCAGGGACAAAATTGTCTGTTGTTACATAACATGAGCGACTTGAGCCCCCACCCTCTGTGACGAATATTTTGGATAAATGAACAAATGTATGCAGGCAGACTAAAACAACCTTAGGAAACAGTTTCAGAGAGGCTGCACATGAATCATTTTAGTTTTTCAATCTTTGGCCTACAGGCGTAATATTCAGTGCGTGTTCACTTTCAGCCATACAGGATGTGCTTTTTATTCTTTTTAATGCTGTGATTGATGATTGGTCTGAAGCAGCAAACTGAACCCACAAAATTCTATTTGTTTATTTAAAACAATTAAATTAGAATTAATAAAAGAAATTACAGGACACACATAATAGCACACAGACTGTAACCTGCATTCATTTCCTTTAGTTCAAACTGTAAAATGATCTGATGCTAAAAGTTGTGTGTTGACAAAAATAAGTAGAAGTTTGTAAATAGAGTCTGAAAAGTGTGCAGGAGTATTAAAATAATAAAAAGACTACATGCATAAAGTTGCCTATCCTGCTGATATACATTACGTTTTACAATTATTATTACTCTAATTCTATTCGGCACATACACAATCATATGCGGTGCAAGATGCAGTGAAATGCTTGTGTCCGAGCAGACAGGCCGCAGCCATCTCAGGGCTTGGTTTAGCATGGGGGGGTCTAGCTAGGACCCTTACCCATAGCTGACCCCCAGGCAGGAATCAAACTTGCAACTCCTGCTCCAAAGATGTGTAGTCTTTGGTGTGTAGTCTTACCACTATGCTACCCAGCTGCTCATGCACTAATATAGCAGTGCTCATTTTTTATTAATTGATTGTGTGCTTTTGGAGAAACATTTGAAAACGATGCGTGTTTGATTTACTCACAAGCCAAAGCTACTCTTCCACAGCGCTTCTTTGACTAACATTCTCAGGGACGATGGAAAATAATAATTATTTGAGCATCGGCTGAGGAACCGTCATTGTAACGATGAAAACAAGCATACAAAATAAAAGTAAAACACTCGGGGGGCTTTGAGTATATAACGTTGTTATAATGGAAGTGAGTGCCCTGTATGAAGAAATGAAATGATGAAGTTTCTACAGAGTGATTTGTACTGAAATGGGTTAAATGTGCCAGACTTTCTTAACCATCCTTTAAATCGTCGACGTGTAAACAAGGACAAACTTGGGATGTTTTAAAATGAGGAAGGAAGGACGCGGTAAACATGTTCAGTGAGTCCGGTACGATCGAAGAGAGCGCCGCGGGGAAAAACAAGGAGGACGCAGGAAGTGTAATTACCCTCTGAGAAACTGAGCGTCGCGTCCATCACAGTAGGACAGACGCAGCCGTGCAGGAAAAAAACCCGACACGAGCAGATTTTCTTAAAGCTGCATTCAATTAACGGCCCCCAGGGTCCAACGCTCACTATCCAGCATCCTAATACCTGTAACTTATTTAGGTCTTCCAATTTCTCCCAACCTCCTTTCTCTTCCAACTCATCCCCTCTTATTTCTTCTCTTATCTTCCCCGTCCTCTCCCAGGAATCGACCTCATCGTGGCGTTTTATGGCTGCCTTTACGCCGGCTGTGTCCCAATCACGGTGCGGCCGCCTCACCCGCAAAACATCGCCACCACGCTGCCCACCGTCAAGATGATCGTGGAGGTGAACTAGCACTGTGATGCCTGCCATAACTATTCAGTGTTTAAAGTATATGAGAAAAACATGAATGATCATTTAGGTGCAAGTCACCGCCCCCTCTTCACCTCACTTCCTGTTTTCTCAGCGCTCACGTGAAGGAAAAGAAGCCTTCAAAACATCTTTGTTCATTTAGAAATTCATGGAAAATAATTTGACAGCTTGCACAAGTTATTCTTAGCAGATGCAGGAATTTCTAAGAAAACCTGACACGTGGATGTAGAAGAGGGCGCATGGACAATTGATCATTGAAGTAAAGGCCAAATTACCTAAAAATCTACTTTTCTGTGTCGGTAACTATAAAAGATATTGATTCCTTAGATGGTGTAGTCGCAGTAACTTGGCACTTGGAGTTTATCCACACTGAAAACTTTTCATATTTACTATATTTATTCCTGAGATTCACACTGCAGAGTTGTAGGACCTTAAAAACATGAAATTCTGGGAAAGCTGCCCCCTTTTAGTCTGAAAAGCCCAGGAGTGCATGTCAGGCGGGACAGACAGAACATGAAAGTCGTAACATAGGCTTAATGTCAACAATGTGCATGTAATGCACACATAATTTGTTGAATTTGAGTGCTATAAAAATGATTCCCAATAGCTACATAGATGTTGATAATCCTGGTACCACGTTTAGGAGGAGTTAGGGGACAGATGTGCATATATACACTGTGATCACTGTAATAAGATTATTATGATTAACCCTCTGGGGTCTAGGGCAATATGCACTGTCAACACAAATCAAAACGGAATCGCATTGCGGCCCCGCCCCCATGCCACGCCCCCTTTTATCGCCGATCTTGGTGTGACGCGCCGGCGCGTCAATAGACCACAGAGGGTTAAACCAGCCAAAACAAGTGAACAGATGAATCGTTGTGAATAACGGGAGGTGAAGCTGAGGTGACGAGCTGCAGCTCAGAGCGATTATTTCTCCACACTGTTGGAATCGTTCAGTTACAGCTGATCTGTTTTTTATGAATGACTTGTGCGCACTGAATTGTGCAGGTGAGCCGGTCGGTGTGTGTGATGACCACGCAGGTCATCTCTAAACTGCTGAGGTCCAAAGAAGCCTCGGCGGCCGTGGACGTCCGTACCTGGCCTCCTGTCATGGACACAGGTGGGCCATGTTTGATTTTTTTGAGGCACGTGTAAGTGGTTAAACACAGTTTGGTGATCTATGGGAATAAAAATACAAAGACAGTGACTGAGTAATCAAAATAACACTAAGCTGTGTATTTTATAATCCATCAGCTCTGACGTGATAAAACTGATTGTTTCCTTTAGACGATTTGCCAAAGAAGAAACCTCCCCTGCTGTATAAACCATCCAACCCCGACATCCTGGCCTACCTGGACTTCAGTGTCTCCACCACCGGCATGCTCGCTGGAGTCAAAGTAAACACACACTCGGGCACTCGTGCTTGGACACGCACGCACGCACACGCAGCTTGGGGATAAGCATATTTAACACATTAGCAGCATAGCTGTAGTTATTCCCAGCAGACGTGGCTGACAGTCAAACTGGTTGCAGGTGGAGGTCACGATAAACCGTCTCTTACAGAGAGCATGGAGGACTGATTATGTTACTGCAGTGAAGAAAACAAATTCAGTTTTATTTATATAGCACCAAATCACAACAACAGTTGCACTTTATAGTAGTACAATATATAGTGCCTAACAGTAGGCACTTTATATTGTGCGGTAAAGACTCTACAATAATACGACCCCCCTATGGGAAAGTGCTTTGGTGACTGTGGGAAGGAAAAACTCCCTTTTAACAGGAAGAAACCTCCAGCAGAACCAGACTCAGGGAGGGGGGAGCCATGACCAGTTGGGGGTGAGGGGAGGGAGGTGAGCCAAAAGAGCCAGAGTGTGTAGAGGAGAGCCAGAGATGAGACTTTTATTTTGAAACTGTTCTTCTGTCAAGAAAAGATTTTCACTCTGTTATTCGTGGAGGAAGGAGGAAGTGCTGACATGTTTTTGTGCAGTGGAGCCTGGAAGTCTGCTTGTTCAAGCGTGTGTGTCTGGTGTGTGTCTGCGTGAAAATGTACTGAAGTTAACTTAAAGCATTTTCCTGTTTGGTCTCTAATCTGCCTGCGGATGCTCACAGAGAGAACGTAAACTTAAAAATCTGTTTCCATAAAATCGAAAGAAACAAAAGCAGTACAAGAAATGTATGTTGTAAACTTTGATCTCCTAAAGTTTTGCTGATGGGAAAAAAATATCAGAAAATGTCACAAACTAACAAAAACATTTAATTAGACAGCTATTCCTGATGAGATAGTCCAGATAACACCCACAATCCCAGCTGAGGAGTATAAACCTCTCTAGGTTGTCCTGGGTCTACCCCGAGGACTCCTGCTAGCAGGACATCCCTGATACAGTTCATGCAGGTGGGATCCTAATCAGAGGTCTGAACCCTCCTCAGCTGGCTTCCCTCGTTGTGGGGGAGTAAGAGCTGTGCTCTCAACCCCCCCGAGTGACTGAGCTCCTCACCCGTCTCTAACAGAGAGCCCACACAGCCTTCAGAGGAAGCTCACTCCTGCTGCTTGTGTCTGGGATCTAATTCTTTCAATCATTACACCACAGACGAGGAACATATCTCATCTATCTATTGATACGTGTTTGTGAGGATGTGACACAAAATGTCCAATTTTGCTCTCTTGCTCAAAACTCAGAAATTCATGCACCCACATCCTGATCATCTCCAAAAGGTAACGGACCTGATGATAATGACCTCCTTTAAGCTCGATTCTCCCCAAATCATCAACACAGCTGAAGTTACGAGTGACACCGCTGACCTACAGCAGCTATATTTTGGACAAGTACTCACACAACTTCATTAGTTTGCCCAAGGACACTTGGTCATGCAGACCAGAGGAGCCAGGGATCAAACCACCAACCTTCCTACCAAAAACCAAACCTCCACTTCCTACTTTCACGCAGCTTCACGTGGTGCGAGCTCACGTGTCTTTGTTTCATTTCTGCTCTGCTTTGCTTTGCCACAAAATGCTAATTCTCACACTGTTCACACCAGCTGAGAGTGTAAGACACACACACGCACACAAAAGGCTCATTAATGAATTCTTTGAGAAAAACACACTAATCAGAATGACAAAAAGAGGAAAAGCAGGCCAGGAGGAAACAATGCCAGCGTATTTTCTCCTGTGCTGCTAAATTGTCCGTCCATTATATTTAACCGCTGTGCTTAATGAGCAAATCAGTCAAAGCCGGGATATTAATGATGCAACTGGTGCCGAGACACACAAGACCGCCAGTTCACGTGGCCACTGCCGCCTCCGCACTGTTGTTATGCTAATTAATTCACTTTTAGCTCATTAATCATTTTTTATCTAAACCAGTGAAAGAGGTGTGACTTCATCCTTTGGATTTTCTTTGCGCCACAGCTGATTCTCAGTTTTGCTTGAAAACCATCCCAGCAGCACAGAGATGATCTCCACAGGTCTCCACTGACTGAAACAAATATACAGCAGAGTTTTCAAACCTACATTCACAGTGTTTTTGTAAAAACTGCACTGACAAAGAAAAAGATTGCACTCTGTTTACAGTAGAAATCCATGCTCTGGATTTTAATGGGAGACTTTCGCTGTCCGTCTCCTGCAGATGTCTCACACAGCCACCAGTGCCTTCTGCCGCTCCATCAAGCTGCAGTGTGAGCTTTACCCGTCCAGAGAAGTCGCCATCTGCTTGGACCCGTACTGCGGCCTGGGCTTTGTCCTCTGGTGCCTTTGCAGGTCGGGAGTTCTTATTTTGAGTAAAATAGATGTTTTTAGCATTTCTTACTTTCTAAATGTTCCTGTTTTTATGTGACAAAAGTTTCAGTTATAAATAATCACTAGTTTGTGTTTTTCTTTGTTTTGATGACTGACATGTCTGTAGATCTTTAATCGTGTAACTGTGCAGTCTCTGCGTACTCAACGCTCTCCTGTCTGCAGTGTGTACTCAGGTCATCAGTCCATCCTGATCCCTCCGTCCGAGCTGGAGGTGAACCCGGCTCTCTGGCTGTCAGCCGTCAGTCAGTACAAAGTTCGCGACACCTTCTGCTCCTACAGCGTCATGGAGCTCTGCACCAAAGGCCTCGGCCTGCAGACGGACTCGCTGAAGGTAAAGCGGGGCGGGCGGCTCCATCTCATGAAAACCTTGGTGAATTTAACGACCAAGAAACCTTCAGAGACTCTCTGAAACCCTTTCTGTCCCATCAGGCTCGAGGGCTGGACTTGTCTCGAGTGAGGACCTGCGTGGTTGTAGCAGAGGAGCGTCCCAGGATAGCCCTAACTCAGTCCTTCTCCAAACTCTTCAAGGACCTGGGACTCCACCCCCGAGCCGTTAGCACCTCCTTCGGCTGCAGGGTCAACCTGGCAATCTGCCTGCAGGTCTGTCCGATTTTCTGCTTCGGCTTCGCCTTCGGGCATTCCTTGATGTCACGTTGTGGCTTAAACGAGTCACATTTAAGAACATAGTTGGGTTTTTTCCAGGACAGCCTTGTTATCAGCTGTTGTGCTTGATATTTGGTATTTTGACCTCACTGTGGCGCACTCTGGTGTGTGAGTGCTGGCGTCGGCAGTTTGGGTACAAATAAGTTTCTCATTAACAAAAACTAAGATCTGATACAAACGGGGACTCAAGCATGTAAAAACTCCGTAACTGAGAAAGGAACGTTTACATCATCTTCGTCACATATGTGCAGATGAAACTGAAGGATTTTCACATGTCAGCCTGAGATTTTGCAAAGTTGTGGGTATCAGAGAATTTATCCTTTTATATTTAATGATACAAGTGTATTCTTGCGTTTAAGCCATTAACCACAGTTCTCTGATCCCTACATCAGAAATTATTATGCATTAAGTAGAAAAGTGTGAAACTGGGTGGAAAAGCCCCCCCAAAATATCTGCTCCAAAGACATTAACTCTGTCATACTCGGATGAACACGAGGGAAACTCAACTTAATGGAAGATAAATTACATTTAACCGAAGCTGTGGTTATATCTGCTCGTCTACTTTAATCCACGAGGTACAAGAAGGGATTTAGTTCGTTATTGAGATCAGCAGAAAATCGGACAGGTCGTCCATCATTAGACTTGAGGTGTTACAGGGAGGCTGGAGTAGGAGAAATGTTGAACCGTTGGCTTGCTGGCTCCAAGCAACAATGACCATAAGTGTACAAAGAAGTAGGAGTACAGCCAAAAAAAAAAGTGATCGAAAGCTTCTGATCTGCCACATCCAAACTTACTAATTGACTCAACTCTCATGATGTTGAGGGGGGGGGGGTTGATGATATTCCCCCCCCCGGTCATCCTGGCTCCCCCTTGCCGTAGCATGCGTGTTGTACCTTCTTCTGAATAGCTGTCAATGTAAGCTGGGGTTACTTGTGTAGTATCTTTCTAACAACTATTTTCACCTGGTTCCTCAACCTGTTGATCTAGGACCCTTACTCGTTACCTTACCACTCAAGGCGGGGATTCGAACTTGCGACTCCCGCTCCAAAGGCGTGTAGTCTTAACACTACGCTATCTATCCAGGTGCATGGATATAGATATATATGGCAGACACCCTGTCACAGGGCTAACACATAGACACACTCACATTCACGGGCACTTTAGAGTTTCCAATTAACCTATCCTGATGGTGGAATTGAACTCAGGACCTTCTTGCTGTGAGGCAACAGTGCTAGCCACCCCTATATACGTATGTATCTATGTGTGTTTGTAAACTTTTGCCACAATCCAAGATAAATTTGACCATGTGCACTTTAGTCTTGTTTTTTAAAAACAGGACATTTGTGTCCATCATGAACAAGTTTTTAACAGTCAGCAAATCTCGCCAGTCTCTGCTGAAGTGCGGTTTTGTTCACAGCTTCATTTATCACTTGAAGGATTTCTCCTGGGCAGCTGAAGCCTGTAGGAGTGTTTGGACCCCAATGCAAGGACGTCTGAATGTGCCGTTGCTGCAGATGCGGGGCATTAGTCCAGAACAGTCGGTGTCATTCTCGTCACCTGCTGCCTCTCATCACCAGCAGAGCGGCTTTTCACTTCCTGTCTCAGATTCAGGACCATCCTCCATTTCAAGCTGATCATTGCTTTTACATTTCAGATATGATTTGCAGCTTTCAGCCACATCAGGCTTCAGGAATTAAATCAATTGTTAGAAAAGTTATCGTCCATTTTCTTTATGAAATTAAAACTGTAAGCGATTTAACACACAGATATTCACTCTCTAATATAACTGAGCCTTTTAATCGTCAGCGAGTTTGATTTGCAGCTGCACGACTCGCACGTTAACACAGTGGTAACACTGAAATCAGACCGTCACACACTAACTCACTGTAGGCTTTAAATGAGCAGACTAACGTTTGGCTGAAGACTCTTTTCTGTTCTTACTGCTTGTTTTGGTTTTCTGAGTTTTACCCTTTTGACATTTTTTTTTTCTTACTTCCTTGTTTTGTGCATAACCCCACCCACATTTCTCATACTTGGTTTTGTCTCCACCCTCCCTCCTCCTTTTCTTCCTCTTCTACCCCTTCACTTTCCTCCGCCCCCTCTTTGCTGCTGTAGCCTCACAGGCTGGGAAAACTTACCGACCAGGTAGGGAACCACCATCAACCTTCCCCGCCCAACAATGATAACCGCCACCGTCACCACCCCACTGCCTGTCAGCACACCTCTCATCAGATAGCTTCAGGTCTAAGTTTCAGAGGCGCTTGGCTGGGTCTCACAGCACTTAGTGAATATCAGGGACACTGGAGCAGCTTTACTCTGTGGATTTCCCTCACTGAGTGTTTAGGAATGGCTGACCTTTGACACGAGAGGAGTTATTACACTTTCCAGGAGAAGAAACTCCAAATCTGTAGATGTGTTACTCACAGCTGACACGTCTCCAGTTAGATGAGTCATGAATACAGATGATTAACATCTGTTTTGTTCCCAGCCACAAAGACAACAAACAGCAGAACATTTTCACTATAATTCAGCTTAGAATAGATTGGGCTTTTTTTTTAATGAGAAGCTGGAGAGAACAACAGTGAGTTATCAATCACAAGGTAGCCACGCCCTGCTTTTACTTTAAACGAGGCCATAATTTATAAAATGCTACACCAAAGAGAGCTAGTGATTAGGAGACTGTGTAATCAGCAGATGAGCAGCGGGCGAGTCACCGGCTCCCGGCTTTCACTTCTCTTCTCCGATTTGCACGTCTGGCTCGATTTTTCCTCAAAGAAACCAGCAAGCATATCTTCATTTATAGATGACGCTTGATGCCAGGTGGAAGTGCCACGTGCTGCAAAAAGCATCGAGGTAGTAGCCACAAAACTACGGTATATAAATAACATAACATGAGTAAAGAGACAGGTGTAAACAGTTGAAATTATAAAACAGGTAAGGACAGCAAACACCATTTAAAAAAACAAAAAAAACGAATAGTTATGTCTATAACTTCTGTTCCCTGAAGGAGAGGAACGAGGTACAACACATAAGTATGGGATATCACGCCCTCGCGTGTCCTGGCTGAAGAAACCTTTATTCACGCCTTTAAGGCAGATGACGTGTGATGACATGCGCATGGC
>VOQK01017029.1:4481-26298 GCA_015052645.1 Benitochromis conjunctus
CTTACTGATGGCATTTCACTAACTACTTTGCTATTATGGGCAGGGTCTACCTGGACCATCTGGTGCCCCAGGAGAGTCTGGAAAATCTGGAGAGCCGGTGAGGTTTTACTCTATCCAAATAATTTGTTGCACCTGCAGTTCTCTGTTTTCTGACAAATGTCAACCACAAAGTATCCTACAGTGCATGTGACACCGCCTACATGCAAAACATATTTCATGGGAGACTTTCTGCTAAAATAACACTATGTGGCACACATCACTACGATAATATATAGCTGTTCTATAAGGCTAGAAGTTAGCAGGAGTAAAGGACAACCAAAAACAGCCTCTGGTTTATGATAGTAAAGAAAACATCTTTTGCTTATGTAAAACTCTTTCTGTTGCCACGTTTTAAGTGTTAAAACAAACAAACAAACAAACAAACAAACAAACAAACAAACAAACAAACAAACAAACAAACAAACAAACAAACAAACAAACAAACAAACAAATTATAACGTTTGTTCTTTCTGCAGGGTCTTCCTGGAGAGGGTGGAGCTCCTGGTGCTGCTGGACCCAGAGTGAGTTTGTGTACATAGTACTAAAGTTTGGTTTCATACATGTAATGTTTTTGTTTTGTTTTTGCTGCGCTATTCCTTATATGCTTTGCTCCTCCTACTTATCCAATGTCTCTTTGTCTTCTTACAGGGCGAACGTGGTTTCCCTGGTGAGAGAGGTGGTGCAGGACCCCTGGGTCTTCAGGGACCTCGTGGACTTCCTGGAACACCAGGCAGCGATGGGCCCAAGGTCAGTGGATGACTCAAACTAACTTTTGGTTGCAGGTTCAAGATTCTTAACCAGCTTTCTCACATGCAGATGAATAGCCACGATACCATTTAATGCCACAGCATTTCGTCTGATGATGTTTTTATTATTCATGCCCATACTCAATGTTCAAAAACCCCCACACAAATCTGAGCAGACTACATTTAAAGTTCTGACTCCAGAACAACATAATATCATCGCTGCTACCTTAAAATGTAGTCTCTAGTCTCTACTATTTGCCTGACAGCCTCACAGCACCAGTGACAAGAGCTTTGTCACAACCCACATCAAACCAGGATGTGTCACATTTACGTCACAGTTTCTACTCAGTTAAACAAAACAGATATGATCTCCTGATTAGGAAAATTTGAATGTGCTGATGTGCATATTTTCTTACCTTTGAATGGGTTAACACTGTCTGTTCCTTCATATTTTCCAGTCTTTGTGTGATGGTATCACATTATTCGTTTTCTTATCTAACTCTCAGCAAGTAACACAGTAAGCACTTTTCTCAAAACATCAACTTTTCTCAACATGAAATAAGAAGAAATTGGCAAATTAAAAAAAAAAGAAAAAAAAAAAGCAAATTCAAGTCTGTTTATTTTCAGGTGGAAATGTTTAACATCTGCAGCCTCGGTCAACACGTTTTCTGCAACACAATATAATTTGAATGACTGAGACTGAGCTTGGAAAGTTTTATTGAAGTTTTTTTTCATAACATCATCAAATAGAGAGGAAAGATGCAATATTTGGATCGACAAGTGCTCTCCTAATCGTGGTCCATCTTGCTTTTATCAGGGAGCTATTGGACCAGTTGGTTCTCCTGGACCCCAGGGATCCCCAGGCCTGCAAGGTATGCCAGGAGAGAGAGGAGCTGCTGGTATCACAGGACCCAAGGGAGACAGAGTGAGTGACAGATTCTTTATTTTCACTTTGTGGATTGCTTCATAAGTGAAGATGTAGCTTGCAGTAGTAGTGCATAAAGTCATGTAAAAAATACTGCTCTGTAAATACTGCATTATGTTCTGTATGATTAAAACACAGCTGATCTTTTTGCCCTCAGGGTGACAATGGTGCAAAAGGAACTGAGGGTGCTCCTGGAAAGGATGGTGGTAGAGTGAGTTCAAAACATATCCTTGATCTCTTCTTATGTTTGATACATCTTTAAATCATTCATCAAGCAAGTGTAACATTCAGTGACACCTACACTATGTTCTAATGTGTTTCCTCCTCTCTCCTCTTTCTTAGGGTTTGACTGGTCCAATTGGTCCTCCTGGCCCAGCTGGACCCAATGGTGCCAAGGTAAGAATAATCCTTTGCTTTGCTACGTGATTAAAAAGGAATTTAAATTAAAAATTCATATTGTATATCAACCATTTTAGTTGTTTGAAAGATAGTTTCTCTTTTATCCAGGGTGAGACTGGACCTACTGGGCCTATTGGTGTTTCTGGTGCTCGTGGTGCTCCTGTAAGTACCTTTTCTTGTGTTCAAGTATCAGTAGAACAAGTACATCAGACTGATCAGGTCTGATACACAGGCCTGGGTTTATAATATTAGAGCTCTTTCTCAATAAAAATTCTACTCATCTAGAGAAGAGCACCAATAATAATTAACATCGTTATAACAAGATAATGGATGGATCAGTATGCAGGATTGCACATTAAAATAACTGTTCATAAAATAAGCATCAACCTTCTTATGCTTTCACAGGGTGACCGTGGTGAGGTTGGTCCACCTGGGCCTGCTGGTTTTGCTGGACCTCCTGTAAGCAGAGTCCCCATAATTCATTCTTTCCATATGAAATTAAAAGAAACATTTATTGATATTCAGTTTGTATCTTTATCTGATAAATATATTTAGGGTGCGGATGGTCAGCCTGGTGCTAAGGGAGAGCTTGGTGAGCATGGACAGAAAGGAGAGTCTGGTTCTCCTGGACCTCAGGGACCATCTGGTGCTCCTGGACCTGTGGTAGGTATTTAAACCAAAAATTAAGTCCTGGAACTCGTTACTGTGCGTCTACTATCTGTTGGATCAAATTACATAGTGAAAGAAATACATTGCACAGTGTTGCACAAACACCTTTACATGAATTTAGAGCAGGGGTAGGTTTTCATATATGTGACTGGGCTGAACAGAAAAACATTCCACGTGAAACACTTTTGGTCAGCGCTTGTATGGTAGTATCAATTTGTCATGTTTGAGCTAGTTTATAGTTTTTTAAACTTCAGCTGGATGCCCATTACATTTCTAGATACCAGTATCACCAGCTGCTTTTGAAAGGTTTAATATTCATCCAGTAGTGCATCCTTTCTTGGTTATACTCAGTGGCCCGCTGCCTCAGTTTACCAAACCTGTTTTTAAAGTTATCCTACTGTGACATAAACATGTTCATTCCTCTTTTTCAGGGACCTACTGGTGTAACTGGATCTAAAGGAGCACGTGGCGCTCAGGGAGCCCCTGTAAGTAACTGTATATATATATATCTATATATAGATATATATATAGATATATATATATAATAGACTTAAACTTAAAATTGTTCTGTAGAAGTGATTTTTTTTTAACAATCAGAATCTGAATATTTACAGCGGTTACTCTTTATCTTTGTATAGTCTAAAGCGTGAGCCTGAGGGCCAGATTGCTGTGTGAGAACACAGTTTGATTTTAAACATTTCTGTGAAACGGACCAAATAGGCTTCTTTGTTTGTTTCCTATAATCTTGGCTCTGGTGAGATAATTGTGGGGGCTGCTGCAACTGCTGGCTGCTGTGAATAAACATCAGATCAATAGAAGATTATAAAACATAAACTGCAGCCTTAAATTTAAAAGTGTTTAAAAACTCGGCCAGTTGTGAAAAACTTTCTAACTACCAACAGAAATGTACAAATGTCTTTGATACCAACATAATTCCTATTCAGTGTTGAGATGAGCAGATAGACTCAATCATGTCCAGTGTGCATAACAACTAAATCAAGTTAAAAAATCAATTGTGTGAATGCTTCAAAGCATTCACACAATAAACAGTATTTGCAAAACACACTGGACTTTATAGAGGACTCTGAAAAGCTATTCATCCATCCATCCATCATGTATCTTCTGAACCTATGGGGTCTATCCCAGCTGTCACTGGGCAAAAGGCAGTGAGACATTCATTAATACTCACAGTCACCTACAGCCAATGTAGACCACCTATAACTAACCACTTATACCACTGCATCACTGCTGCCTGCCCCAGAAAATGAAGCGCTAAAAAAATGGCTAAGCCATTACTCTGTTTACTATTACACTTAGACCCCACCCCCCCACCCCCACAAAACCCAAAAAACAAAACAGAGCAAAACCAAAACCAAAAGAAAAACCCCAAACCTTGAATTTGTGACTCCTACACTGACAAGTGTGATGGTTGATGATGGTGGCATGGTTTTGTGTCTTTGAGTTCCTTTAGACTAAACTGGCCTGAACACCAACCATGCCATCAAAACCTGAAATGAAGGGAAATCACTCAAATGGATATTGTTATACCCTTTCAGCACCCCAAAGAACAACTTTTCATGGTCTGCAGTTTTACAATAATACCACTTATCCACAGTTAATTGTGGAATATCTGGAATGGATGAAATTTCACAGACTGATTTGTTGCAGCGGTGGCATCTCATTACAGAACCAAACCCAAATTTAGCATGCTCTTTATAACGACCGATTCTTCTTAAAAAGGTTTGTAAAGGCAAACTGGGAGATTTGGTGCTTCATTTTATAAAACTCTGGCAATGGAAATGAAAACACCTCAATTCAGATATTAAGAGGTGTGGCCAAATATTTTTGTTGAGCTCAGTTTAATCTACAGCAATGCATTATCTTCTATAAGAGCTTCATATTTTTATAAAACACATTACATATTCCTAAAAACTCACCTTCAGATGACCTCAGAAAAACAGCCCCATTTTCAGCTTTGTGAGCTTTTCCACCTCCTGTTAAATTTTTACTATCAAATAATTAATACATCGTAAGAATTAGGAGAACGTTCTCAACTCATAAAGTAACAATAAATATTAACACTTCAGAACAATTCAAATTTAGGATTAACATATTAGAACAGGTCAGTGGGCCAGGACAAATTCATGTTTACTGATCTTTCTCCTTGACAGGGTGCCACAGGTTTCCCTGGTGCTGCTGGCAGAGTTGGACTTCCTGGTCCTAATGTAGGTATTTTGTCAATTACAAACTGCATGAAGAAATTATTTTCTTTTTGGTTTTTAGATCATGTGCATTTTTGCTCTTACTCAGTGAAATTCTGTCTTTTCATCAAAGGGTAACCCCGGTCCTGTTGGTCCTCCTGGCGGCTCTGGTAAAGATGGACCAAAGGGTGTTCGTGGTGATGCCGGCCCTCCAGGAAGACCAGGTGATGCTGGGCTTCGTGGACCGCCAGGGCTACAGGGAGAGAAAGGAGAGCCTGGAGAGGAAGGGAAGGCTGTGAGTTTAATTTTGTACCTCACAGGAAACCATAAGTACCTGACACTGGAGCCAACATCCAGTCTGAATCACCTGCTATATTAGCTAGATATTCACTGTGTTTCATGACTCCGTCATCTCTGTCTTGACTCTGTAGGGTTCTGACGGGCCCTCAGGTCCCCAGGGTTTGGCTGGCTCCCGTGGTATTGTTGGTTTGCCTGGTCAGCGTGGAGAGAGAGGCTTCGCTGGTCTTCCTGGACCTTCTGTGAGTGCTTTGGCTTACACGTGTAATGTTTAGCTCTGTTTAGCCTTCATGTAAGCTGTGTGAAAAACTGACACTGGTCTAATTTTGTAAATCTGGATTTACATTTTTTTAGAATTACACTTATTGTGAACACACTTTTGTTTTATTCAATACTTGTCTTAAACGTGTCAAAGATAAGGCCTTGTTATTTGCAGTACATTCAAATAAAGTGTGAGCTTTCTGATAACAAAGTTGATTTTCAAAGTCAGAGGATTATTTGGGCCTTCAATGTCAAAGGTTAGACTGAAACATAATTTTCCCGTGTTTGTAGGGAGAGCCTGGTAAACAGGGAGGGTCTGGTTCTACTGGTGACCGCGGACCTCCTGGACCAGTTGGGCCTCCTGGACTTAGTGGACCTGCTGGGGAACCTGGTAGAGAGGTCAGGATTGAACTTCAATAACAGCAAAATAGCCATCATATTTACAATACAGGAAATAATACAGTCATCTTAATCTATCAAATCAATGCACGTTAAATGACAAAACACATGCTGCTATTTCTCAGGGTACCCCTGGATCAGATGGACCCCCTGGTAGGGATGGATCTTCTGGAGTCAAGGTGAAAGATGTCATCCTCACCGAAATACACAAAACCAATTCAGCAACTCGTTGCTTAAAAGACAATTCAGTGCTGGTTAACATAAATTGTTGTTAACCTACATCAACGCCTTCTGTTCATTTGCAGGGAGAGCGAGGTAACACCGGTCCTGCTGGTGCTCCCGGAGCTCCTGGCCGCCCTGGTCCCCCTGGCCCTGTAGGACCCCTGGGCAAGCAGGGAGACAGAGGAGATGGTGTAAGTATCACAAAACAGCGTAAGAACCCTGAGCACAGTGTAATTTTAAATGGCACCCACACCTATTATTTCTATTTTAGGGTACTCAAGGACCTGCAGGACCCGCAGGACCAGCTGGGGCTAGAGGAATGGCTGTAAGTATCACTAAGTCAAAATGTATTTTATCATTAAGTTGTTTATTTTTTTTGGTTTCAGATTTTATTATTTGATTAAAACTGCCACATGTACAAATCCATGAATGTTAAAACATGAATCTTTACTTCAGGGGCCCCAAGGACCACGTGGAGACAAAGGAGAAGCTGGAGAGGCTGGAGAGAGGGGACAGAAGGGTCACCGTGGCTTCACTGGTCTGCAGGGTCTTCCTGGACCACCTGTAAGCGCTTTAATACACATCTAATAGTTCATCCATTCAGTGCTGCTTTCCGTCTGTCTCCTGATCTGTTATCATCTTTGTCCCGATAGGGTCCCTCTGGAGATTCTGGAGCAGGCGGACCTGCAGGACCAAGCGGTGCTAAGGTGAGCAAACTAAGCAGAAGAGATGAAAAACTTCTATAATATTTCCATCCTCCACCTTTAACACAGAAAATATGTGATGGTAATGAAGGGCACAGGTTAGCGTTTCTGTAATTCTCCAATCACCTAAAGAAGACGGGGACAGGAAAGGCCGTGTGCTTTAATTACCCACTGCTGTGATAAGATGGGCAGCTGAGGCATTTTGTAATTACTCTCTGTGAGGAAAAGTGGCAGACAGACAGGGGGGGACTGCGATTTGTGAAACCCACTCCTGCTGAGATCGGAAATGGGCTTCAATCTCTGTTCTTGATTAGCTAAGAACAGAGCATGATAAGAAAAATGAAGGGAAATGTCACCATACAAATATTCTTCATGCATAATAAGGCAAAGGGTCTGAGGGTAATAGAGAGAAACTGCTGGTGCATTTGATTTCCCTTATCAGATTCCCTTATCCAGACTGCACTGTGGATCTAAAGAAATAACAAAGTTTTACACTTTGAACAAAAAAGCCCAAGTTCACTTAATGAAACTGCTTTTCATGTTTTCATCCTTTCATTCTGTAGGGACCCCCTGGACCAGCCGGACCTGCTGGCAAAGATGGAACTAATGGACAGCCCGGCCCCATTGGACCTCCTGGACCTCGTGGACGCTCTGGAGAATCTGGCCCTGCTGTATGTAACATGTCATGAGAATAATAATCTGCAACCCAATGAGTCTGTATGCTATTCTATTTCAGTCAGGTCTCATTTCTTGCTTTCACCTCCTTCCAGGGTCCTCCTGGTAATCCCGGACCCCCTGGTCCTCCTGGGCCACCTGGCCCTGGCATCGACATGTCTGCCTTTGCTGGCCTGGGTCAGGTGGAGAAGGGCCCCGATCCTCTCAGGTACATGAGGGCTGATGAGGCGTCCAGCTCTGTGAGGCAGCATGACATTGAGGTCGATTCAACACTAAAGTCCATCATCAACCAGATCGATAACCTGCGCAGCCCTGATGGCTCACAGAAGAATCCCGCTCGCACCTGCAGAGACCTCCAACTGTGCCATCCTGAGTGGAAGAGCGGTAAGAAAACCAAACACCAAGGTCTGACATATATCATACGGCATTTGATCCGTGATTACGGCTCCATATTTTTATTATTTGGCTAAAGTAGAGTAACTTTGCATGATTCTCAATTCAAAATTATTCTTATTTATTTTATACGGAGCTTCTCAGTCCATCCATATCTGGAACAAGCTATTTTCCTTTCCTTTCTCTTCCTTTAACCCACTGTTCTTGTCATTGGCTGCCGCTGGCAAACAGGTAAGTAGGGATTCTGGGCCGACAGCTAGGGCTGTGTACCTGAGATGATAACAAAAGAAAACACTGGAAAAGATCCACCACTGTAACAATGACGGATAAAACAGAAAATAAGGAAAAGCAAAATAGGTGGCCTTTAAGTGAAAATCCAGGCTGCATGGACAGGTGTTACGTTGTTCGTGTCATTTCGGTCCTTGCATTTCTAGATCACAGTGCTTCATTTGTGCCTGTGTCTCTATATTTAAACACACATTCTGTCTGTTTAGTTATCAGTATGAGAGAAAGAGCTCAATTCGTGGCTTTCTTTTGCCTTCAGTTCACCCCCCATCGCACCCGCCCAAATCATTAGTGACACTAATGACTTAGTGTGTCAGGACAACTTGTTCTGCCTGAATAGGAACAAGAAGCGCCAGACCTTGATAAAGCCTTCACACCAAGATGGGAGCAAATCTGCTTTTCATACTTTTATGTATACTCTTTGGTGGAACATTTATATAACACCATTGTTACTGAAAATGTCATAAGCCTGACTTTAAAATCCTGCTGCGTCACTCTTCTTTATAATGATTAACTTTTTTATCTTCAGATATGAGCAGTTCAACAGGCTAAATCTTACATTTAGTGATTAGGACTCTCCTCATTAACCCAACTGTCTCATTTTCTCAGGTGAGTACTGGGTTGATCCTAACATTGGCAGCACAGCTGATGCCATCAAGGTCTTCTGCAACATGGAGACCGGAGAGACCTGTGTCTATCCAAGCATCGCCAAGGTACCAAAGAAGAACTGGTGGACGAGCAAGAGCAAGGAACGCAAACACGTGTGGTTCGGCGAGACCATGAATGGAGGATTCCATGTGAGTGCACACATACATCATTAGTGATCATCAAACTCATCTCGAAGAGTCTAATGTACAAGCTGCTAACTCCCCCACCTGTTGTCTGATTCCACAGTTCAACTACGCTCAGGAGGGCTCTGCTGGCGTCGCTGCCAGTGTCCAACTGACCTTCTTGAGGCTTCTGTCCAATGAAGCATCCCAGAACGTCACTTACCACTGCAAGAACAGCATTGCCTACCTGGACCAGGCCACGGGCAACATGAAGAAGGCTCTGCTGCTACAGGGTTACAATGAGGTGGAGATCCGTGCAGAGGGCAACAGTCGGTTCACTTACAACGTGTTTGAGGATGGGTGCAAGGTGAGTGTGGGAAAAGGATTGAGAAAATAACTGCGAATTCAAATTATGTTAGAAATATTACTACATAATAAGGCTGCACTGTAACTCATTTCTTTGGTCTCACTCAACAGACACATACAGGCCAGTGGGGCAAGACTGTCTTTGAGTACAAAACACAGAAAACCTCCCGCCTGCCAATCACGGACATTGCTCCTTTGGACATCGGAGGAGCAGATCAGGAGTTCGGAGTGGATGTAGGCCCAGTCTGCTTCTTCTAAAGCGGAGTTTCACGATGGTCCCCCAAGACACAGGAAATAAATAAACTCAACCATGAAACATTACACACATGCCCACAATAAAGAAGACTGGAAATTATAAAAGAAAATTGATCGTTTTTTTCTCTCACTACAAAGTGCTGTCCAAGGTGTACTCTCCTTGGATGTTAGCACTGAAGGGCACCGGCAATATCTGTACACCACACCAGCACTCTCTGTCAACCCGCTTCCTGAGATCCAGTCATGTTTCCCATGGCCCGCTGTTGACAGAAATGAGTCAGAGCCAGGAGGAAGAGGCACAGAGCGAACAAGTTATGAACAGAAACATGGCTTGATGTCACTTATTTATTGATTAACCTGAATAGGAAGAGCTGAGGTAGGACTGGACGGGTTTTCTTTGTAAGTAAGTCAAGCCCCCTTTTCCACTACAACCTCTGTCGCAGTCCTACTCCACCTCCCTCCCTGTTTCTCTCCTGACACACAAATATGGCATTTTGAATCCGTGTAGACCAATAAAAAAAAAAAAAATTCTCAGTTGGTGAAAGTGTGAGCTCCAGGCCCGTTCATCGTGAGTGGGAGCAGAAGCTTTTACTGTGTATTATAAATCCTTGGTTCTATTGTTGTAAAAGTCTGTGTTTATAAACAACCAGATGGTTTTATATATATTTCCACATTATGTGTGTACATGTGTCTAGATGCACACCAACACTTTTTGGAAAGTGAGGTTACATTTGGGATGTATGTTTCCAGTGTCCTGTACCCCTTGACTGTCCATCAGAAGAAGGCCCAGTTTGTACCCCCCACCACCACCACCCAAAAAAAAAGAAAATTTGTTTTGAAGAAGAATTTGTTTTGCTTTTTTTTCTTATTGTAGTCATCCAGATTGTTTAAAGCTACCTCACACTGACAAACAAAGTGAAAATGTTGAATTCAGATCTGAGCTGACCAAACTATTAGCTTTCAGATGGATCTAGAGCTTGAGCCGCCATCTTTGCTTTGGGTTGCTCTGTATTCGGAAGGTGCTATGACGACTTCTGCACCTGAGATGATAACAAAAAAACAAAGATCCACCACTGTAACAGTGACAGATAAAACAGAAAATAAGGAAAAGCATAATAGGTGGCCTTTAAGTAAAAACCCAGGCTGCATGGACAGGTGTTATAGTTGTTCGTGTAAAGTCATTCAGTCCTTGTATTTCTAGATCGCAGCGCTGCATTTGGGTCAGTGTCTCTATACTTAAACACACATTCTGTCTGTTTTGTTATCAGTATGAGAGAATGAGCTCAATTTGTGGCTTTCTTTTGCCTTCAGTTCACCCCCCACCACACTAATGACTTAGATCTAGAGCTTGAAATTACCAGTCGTGTCCCCGGCCCCCCGCTAGCTTCACACCACACACTCACACTCCACCCTGGAGGGAGGGGTGCAGCGGTCAGGTAAAAACAGGAAAGACAGGTGAGCTCGGAGGCCTCCTGTGGCGTCCACACCTCCACAGCTGAACGTGGACCTCCAACAACAGCCCCTCAGAAGCTACCAGGGTGGGTTGTCTGTGTCTGTGTATAGGGTGTGTACATTAAAAAAATAATAATTTTGTTTTTATTTTGCTACACTTCAAATTGATGTAAATTGAATAATAAATGGAAAACCGAACTGAGCATGGCGTTTAATTTTATTCAGTTGAGTTTTGAATAAAAACACATGTGTGGGGTATGGATTTCTTCTTTTAGCTGAGCCAGTCACGTGTGTTCAAATGTTATTTCTCCTTCTGTTAAACTTTTTGTCTGTGTGCGAGTGTGTGACGCAAGTGTGTGTGTGTGCATTTTCACGTGAGCAAATCTCATAACACGAAGGAACAAAAGTACTGTATTTTTTTCGGGGTGGGCATCGTTGGCTCCTGTTTGGACTCATAGACATAAATAAAATACTGTTGACTGGAATCGGATATATTGTGAGGCGCACTGTGAGCTGCATCACTGCTCACCTGTACTGTGGCCTGCTTCTACTCCGGTCTGTCCTGAGTAATAAAAGCTTAACTTAAGACTTAATTTATTTTACAAAAAAATCTGAGAAAATATACTTGTTTAGAGTTCTTAAAAAAGCAGATGAGATCTGATTTTACACAATAAAACCATTTGGAGATGTTAGGACTTCATGTGTGAAACATGAGATGGGAATACACATCATTGCGCGATGTTGAGCTAAAAAAAAAAGAAAAAAGAAAAGAAGCATGTGGCTGAGTGTAAGGACAAGCTTAATAATAATTTGTTGATTTGTCCTAAATTTGGATCACCTCTGACAAACAGCACAGCTTGCTAAATTAGCATATTCAGGTGTTAGGATTTAATCACCAAGAGTAACTGGCTTTCTCAAGAAATTTGTCCGTAAATGTGCAACCATTCCAGTCTGGCCTGTTCCAAAAATAGCAAGAGCTAATTGTGTAGGAGGGTGAGGAAAATGTAGCAGTGTGCGCTGGAAATTTCAAAAACAAACATCCAAAGTGGATTTCACATCATAGCTTCTGTTTTAAGGCACATTTTAAGACGTTTTGAGGATGAGTGTACCCTTACCCGTTTAATTACTCTAATTTTCTTATTTTACACTGAACTTGAAAAAGTATTTCAATTTTCTGCTGCCCATTACAGAAACCTCTTTGCGACTCATTTCACCCAGTGTCAGCCAGTAACCGCCATCCATTTCATAATGACTGGTCTCCAAGCCTGTGTGACTGAAGCCTGAGATGACCATAGAAACGAGACCTTTCAGTGACATCATTAAAAATACTGGCAGCCAACCAGTCGTGCCCATCAGCCTCCTAGTAAATGAGCCTGTGGAATCAATTAGAAAATCTGAGGTGACATCTTTCTTACAGGATTCACAGGATTTTTAGAAAACTTGACCTCTGACCTTGAGATCAAGGTCACTGAGCTTCAAAGATTTTGAGATTAATCTATGGCATCGATTTCAAAATCCTGGGTGACATTGTTCTTGAGTTATCGTGTTGACAAGCTCTGACCCTTGACCTCATGATTTGAACTTGTCTAAGATTTTAATAAATGCCTCTATAGTATCAATTTTAAAATCTTACATTGAAGTATCATCTTCACAAAGTCATAAACAAATATTTAAAAAAAATAAGTCAGCAAGCAGGTGTTTGTTTAGCACTTTCAACATATTTATGAAGAATCCACAACAACATATGATGAGTGACCGTGTGATGGTGGGTGGAGGGCAGTCAGGAAATGAGCTCTGTAAAGAGAGACTGATTGGCAAAGTCAGCGGGCCTTTCCTGGACGTGAGGCAGCGTCGGACTGCCGCTGAGGCCCAACCGGGGGACACTGGCGCTCAGGAAATAGAAAGGCACATGGGTAATTCTTCCACTGGACCAGCACTGAGAACAAAGAGAGAAAAAAAATCAAGAGTAACGTCAAATACCTGGACTCAGATTACCAGCATCAATTAAATTATATTTTAATGAACTTGATTGTCTTTTTTTTTTTTTTTGAGGAAACTGATTTTTGATGCTGATTTTGACTTTCAGGGACCTTAGGATTCCCTACGGCTGACACGATTAAGGTAGAGTTTAAAGGATAAAAACAGGATAAAGGAGTTAAAAGAGGAATGTATTATTTTAAGACTGACCACAGTGAGCAGAGCTCCGTGTCGGAAATTCGGGTGGAACTGCATCAGTCTCGGTTCGGCTCCCGGCTCCCCTTGAACAAAACCACTGAACAAGAAAAACATATCAAGCACATGCAGACAGGAAGTACAGCAGTTTCACAGAGAAACACATTAGTGTGAGGTGTAATAAAGCTATGCAAGTATGACACGGATAAATATACAAACCACGGCAAAAGCTCAAAGATGGGGCTGACTCTTGTCTTGAACATAGCAATGATTGCAGACCGGTCTGCTGCCCGTGGATCACCTGAGAGGAAAAAATAAGGCTGAGATCAGTTACTTAAACTTAAATGCTGACAAAATCCATGCGGGTGAAGAGAAGCGAGGTGAAACCTTTAAGAAGCACTGCAAGCCTCTCTCCCCTTGGATCCCAGGCTAAGGACTGGATCTCTCCACCAACACTGGCAAACAAATTAGACATGAGGTAACCAACATTAAACTGCTTGGGTCACTTCCCAGGAGAAATATTCACAAAAAATCCACAGCACATTACAGAGGGAACACAGTGCGCTTAAACTATTAAAAAAATATATTATGGAGAGTGCCCTTTGTCATTGTTGTACCTAATCATTTCTATGGATGCATGTAACAAAGTACATAGTATATTTTTTACCTCTTGGAATACTGCTGAGGAATGTAATCTGTAACAAATGGATCATTTTTTTAATAGGGTGATCACTTGTTTTGTATGCAAAAGGTAATTAATAACTACCACCATGAATTTAATATGATGCAGAATTGCACTGTAGCAGAAGAAGTAGAAGTACCATAATATGGTACTAGTACCCAAAAACTGTACCTGACCACAGAGCTACATTTATGGTGAGAACTTAAGTAAAAAGGCAGTAAATGAGCATTATTTTTACATTTAAAATAAAATATAAAGCGCTACATTAAGGTTTTGAGCTCAGTCTGCTGGATTCTTCCTGCGTGCTAATTTGCACTGTTCTTTTTGGGTCTTTCTGGAAGATCAATGTACTTCGTTAGACTGAAAGATGGCCAATTAGCCACTTTTTTCAGAGTTCTTACATGATGTCTCCATCTGGTGTGTTAAAAGTCGTCTCTGACAGGTCAGCCACCACAACTGCTGCATGCAGCCCTTTTGATGTGCCTGAAGGTACGGCTGCTGAATAACAAGAACAGATTTTTTAAAAACTCTTTAACAAACAAAATAAGCTGTCAAGTTTCAAAAGTTGTCAGAAGTCTCTCATTAATGTCATCAGTTTTTCAAAGAAAAAAACTATACGTATAGTTTTTGTAAAGACTCCGAAAGCTAACCTGGTGTGTTAGTGAAGGTCAGAGAGTAGATGACCGTCTCGCCCTGCACAGTGAAGAGAAGTCGACTCCCATCTGGACTCCAACAGCCAGACTAACCAAAACAGATAATAATGACTATAAAACACGTCGTATTAAAGAAATGCGTCACCTATTTAAACATTAAACATGGTGACAACTTTTCACCTGGCAGCGCCCTTTTATACATGGCCATCGCTCACAGGTCCACATCCTGGTCTCCCAAACCCTGGGAAGAGATTTTTATTTTAAAGCTTTTGTCCTCTTACAATCGTGTATTGACACACACTAAATTCCACCCTATGTCACTAATACCCCCCCATGTTCATAAATAGTCATTAAGGATCAACAGGCCTCAATTATGACACTAATCTGACAGATGAACTACAGCAGCTCCGAATGAACGAATGAAAGATGTGTAAAACTTCTGAGCTCTTAAGTTTTGTTTCACACCTGAACAGCGCTGAAGGTGTGGAAGCAAGGACATGGCTACCATCAGGAGACCAGGATAGGAAAGTAACCCCACCGCCGCCAACACGCTGAAGTGGTACGCAGCTTTCTGCAGCCACGTCCCACACCTGAAAGATGCATTTGAGGTGAACTTTAGTCATTTTGTGAATCGGCGTCTGCAGTTCAGAGATGAAGCTGCAGCCTCGTTACCATCATTGCCGTGTCCACGGGCGAGGCAGACACAAGGAGCGATCCGCTGGGAGACCAAGCGATGGAAGTGACAGGAGCGTGACCGGGATGAGACAAAACATGAGCACAACCAGCTGAAGGCCTGAACGAGATGACAGGAAGAGTAATGGGGTATATATTAGAGAGCAAATACAGCTCCGATGAGGAAACAGTGAAAGTGCTTAATTCAAGGTACAAATGAACACTTTTAAATGCGACTTTAATACTACACAAAAAGGTAAATGTACAACAAACTGTCTTCCATCCAAAAACGCAACACCTAAACTCTAAAATATAATTTAGGAGATTTAATTTAATGTACTAATATAGATTATAACGTATGGGGTGGGAGGTCAGTTCCTTGATCATTAATATGCAAATTCTCACGACCACTGATCAACAACTACTGATCAAGGCCCACTGATCAAAGGCCTTTGATCAATGATCAATCTTTCATACATGACCTGAATTTACATACCTGGTTGACAGTGAGCAAGGGTCCACATGCCAAACCAGTAAACAGTTCTGACACCCGACTGCCAGAGCAGACGCACACAGCGGCTTCCACTGCACCACTGCAACATTCCTCTGTAGTCGGTGCTTCAGTGTGGGAGTCGTGGCACTGAGGGAGAACAAAAGGAGACAAAGCAATGAGAATAATCTCACAGAATGATTCAGAGATCAAACTGAAAATGGCTCGATGAGGCTGACACAGTTTAAGTTTGTCAATCAAAGCTCTAGAGCTTTGATTGACAAACATTTTCATCTTTGTATATATGATTTTTTTTATTATTTAACATTTGGATTAAAAGTTAATAATAACAGCTTCGTTCACCTGCTCCCACTGCACTACACAAAGTGCTTCACAGAAAGAGGTTTATAGAATATTAAAAATCCAAGAAACAATTAAAAGCATTTAAACCTTCGTTTACTACCCGAGACCTTATCTATGACCTGTTGTAAACTGGCAGGAGACAAGGATGATCTAACACTGAAAAAAAGGTTTTAAAGCTGATAAACTTGACACTAGATGCGTGTGAAGGTTGTGTTACTCTTTGATCTCAAATAAAATAATGCAGAGCGAGTTGCAAAGAAAGTGGGAGCATTTTGGTACCGGTATGCCTTCCTCAGATCTTAGTTTTGGTACCTTTTGGGGTTGTAGATCTTGATGGAGTCATCTAACAGGGCTACAGCAAATTTATCTGTATGTGGATGCCAGGCAAAGGCTCGCACCACACAGTCCGACCTGGAAATACAAGGAGTAAGATGAAGGAGGCTGAATATCAGGATTTAAATGAACATTTTTAGAGAAAAAAAACATTCAAAATATTTAGTTCAGTTCACCAAGTTGGCGCTTACCAGTTTAGCACTTGTGAAAATTCAGCGATCATGTCGTCACTGCTCAACTATTAAAATATAATTAAATAAAAACATTTAAACCTGAACCCAAAAGCAACTGATAATCAAGTGGAACATAAGTAACGAGCTGAGGCGACTTACTGTGAGATGAGGAAACAGGGAGCCGTGAAAGGAAGAGACCCATCGGAGCAATGCCAGGATACAACCAGAACTCATCGACAACCATTTGGGCACTGCAAGATCGCAGATAACAGGAGAGTCACCATGTCTGCGCATTACCGTGTGCACAGGTTTAGGGACGTATGTGCTAAAACATGAGATTTTCGGGCATCACGTACCCTCTGGGTGGGAGTTGGTAATTTCATTCAGTAACCCTGTTAAACCGCCATCCCGCCTGGAACACACGCAGAAGATCGACACATTTTCTGTCTGTCATACACTCAGTACAATGTGATAAAACTGTTACTGAAACACTTTTATCAGCTGCTCTGTTTCAAGTAAGAAATAAGGTGCAACTTTTCAAGCAGATTGAGACGATTTGCATGACTATGAGGTGCAGCTGCTGCCTTCTGTTTTAGCTGGAGAGACGTCCTGTTTACTAATTCGTGGCCGTTTAATAACTGACTGACAGCACGTTCGCAGATTGCTGTGTGCTAAAGGTTAAAACATAACTGATTACTTTGAAAATCAGTGATTAAAAGCTACTGAATTAATTTGGTTGAGAATTTTGTCCAGAGCAACTTAATTGAACAGCTGCGAACAGAAATCCTTCCTCTGCCCTTGAAGCAGGAAGGTTTTAAAAACATCCAGAGGATGACAGGCTGCGTGGAGAAGGAGAGGTGAAGAATGAATTACAGTCTTTATTATTGCCCAATAAATTTACGTTTATTTAATGGGATGTCTGTTATATAAATAAATATCAAGAAATGTTTTGGCGCGCCAATTAAGACAGAATTAAACAATCTAATTTAAAAGGGCTATTTTTTTTTAAGTAATGGACATGTGGTAAATTTTAAAAGACATGGGTGATTATAAAGTTTTGCATACAAAACTTTAAATGTTCACAGGTGCTTGATGTGTTAGCCCCAGTGAATGGCTGTGCATTTAAAGCACTCTGAAATCAGATGTTTCTTTTTGATACATCCTGTATATTGTGTAGTACATGTGTTGTTTTTAAGGAAACCCCCTTTTGTTTCTAAAGCTTGGAGAAGGCATCAGGTTGGACTTTTTGTTTAGTTGCCCTGATTTCTTGCTGTTGCACTAATAGTTTCAGAATTGTTTGGGGGTTTATTTCTTGCTATCAATCCGACTGCATGTACCCAGAGGAGAAGAGCGATCACACCACAAACCCTTTGGTTTGAAAGTTGTGCTAGATCAATTTAGACCTACAATTTAGCTGCTGTGGTGATTCAACTTCAAGATATATTTGGATGCTAACGTTTTCATTTTTAATGAGCTGTATAGCAATATACTGAGTGGTGTTTTTTTTATTTTGCTCAATCCATTGATATCAATGAGTGTACACTAAAGAAAAAAGAAAAAAAAAAACAGCAACAAAAAAAGAAACAGTGTAATGTAATGCAGTTTAGCAGGGCTACAAAGGCAACACACTTTCAGCAGAACTTGAAAAGTACAACCTTCATGAAGGTGCAATTTATTGCAGGACTGTTAGGCTTTAAGTTTACATTTAACACAGATGTACTTAAACAGCTGGTAAATGACGGCACGGTTTCATTATTTGGTTGTCTATATGTTGGCTACGTACCATGCTGCTGCGCTCCTCATCCACAGGGTTTCCGAGTGGTCCAGGAAAGCTGCCTTGCTGCTGTTTTCTGTGCGGCTGTGAAGCTTCAGAGACTCTCGAGGGAAAGACAGACAAGGAGGACTAAAGTCCTGCAGAAAATACAGACAACATTATGGACCTTTAGGAATGAGCTGCCTCTCTATATTAGGCTGTCCCCAACAAGTGACGTTTTTAAATCACATTTAAAAACCCTTTCTCCATAGTATTTCAAGATTAATACCAGTTCTTCTAGTCAGTTTTTAACTACTTTTTAATCTATTTCTATTTTTCTATGTTTTACTTTTCTTTTTCTTTAATGTCTTTTTTAATTTAATTTTTTCATTTTAATTGGAAACACTTCAGTCAATAATGTTTTTTTAAGTGCTCCAGAAATAAAATTGGATTGGAGATGCATTTACTTAAGACAATTTTCAGAATAAGATTTATGGATTTTTGTCAACAAGACCATGAAAAATCACAATGGATGCACTACCATATTACCTGAATATCAGTATTTGCCAAATTGATTGATATTAAAGCGAATGAGACATCCTGATGGCAGTAGCCTCTGTGTATCCGTTGATTCACATCACTTGTGCACAGTGTAGCTTACTTTGGTTATACTGCTAGATAAAGTCAGCCAGTAAGGCAGTCCAAATTGTGTGCATTGCACTGCATGCATTCAGTTGATGATTAAAAAATTAATTAATAAATGTATTTGCAGGTTAATTATCACAAAGAAACCTAAATCAGGAAAATGAATTTCACTTTGATCTGCCTAAAAGCTAAAGTGATTGATACAGCTCCTTTAATAGACTACGGGACTGTGTCAGAGCTGAGCACACTGAGATTATAATTTAATTAAAATACACTGAAGCTCTTTGTGTGAACAGCAGCACAGAGAAGCTAAATTTATATATTAACTTATTAATTCATAAGATTAATGATTATAGCCAGAGTTGTTCTCTTGCCTTATTTGCAGCACCTGTGTTTGCTTTGTTGTTATATTGTTTTTATGGATTTCCATTTTTCGTTACCTCTGATGTCTCTGTTTGGAATATGCGGCACTTAAAAGGTATATTTTGAAGAAGAGTGAAATGAAGCATCAAACACTCCTTTTATGTGAGTACACACAGAACAGAAACAGAAAGTCTGAATTAAGAGAAAGTTGATAACCATTGATTTTAAAATGATTAATAACACAAAGAAAACCTGGATGACAGCACACTCCTGTGGTTCAAGAGAAGAATCAATAACAACAAAAACACAATTAACCCACACAAATACCTACAAGCATGAGCTTAAATGCTGTTAAACACAAAATTTCAGGGGACAAGAATTCTTCTTTATTCTCCTTCCAGATGGGAGTGTTTGGGACTCACCACAGCCTCAATCTCACCCCATCTCTACCTCTGTCACAGAAACCCTCTGCACGTCCCCCTTCACTACATTCATATTTTGCATCCTTAGTCCAGTACATCCACCGTCCCTCCTCTACACATGTCCAAACCAACTCAAACTGGCCTCTATAACCTTGTCTCCAAATCCAATCCAACTTTATTTATAGTGCACATTAAAAACAACATAGTTGGCCAAAGTGCTTTCCAGTAAGAAACAGAGATAAAGGTTAAAGATAAAAATGCAACAGTAAATATTAAAACATGAATAAAATATACAATAAATAAAGTAAAATAAATAAATAAATACATTTTTAAAACTTAAGATCGACCAATGCACTTGATCTAAGCCGTCCCTCTGATAAACTAATTTCTAATACTGTCCATCCTGGTCACTCCCAGGGAAACACTCTGCATCTTCAACTCGGCCACATTCAACTCCTCCTCCTGTCTTTTAGTCAGTGCCACCATCTCCAAACTATACATCACAACAGCTCTCACTTCCATCTCGTAATTCATCCCTTTCACTCTTGCTGCTATCCTTCAATCACAAACCAGCACTAACACTCATTCCCCCCACTCCACCAGGCCTACACGTCACCTCATTTGTACACTTCCTATTGCTTTACCAGTAATTTAACAACTGTAACCCACATAATTCCCTTAGGGATTAATAAAGTATTCTGATTCTGATTAAACATTTACTACCTCTACTTCCTTGCAGCTTCAGGGAACAACAATACTAAGGTTTATTATAATGAACTAAACAAAATTTGACTAAAATCTACTTGGGAAAAAGGAAATCTATTTAAGACTGGCATTAACTTACAAGACTTACAAAGAATCAGTCTGTCTTGAACGTCTTAAATCTTGAATGTCATAAGCTATATGCTAAAATTCTAAATAATAATGCTGAACCTAATAAACATAAAACCCCAACTCTTAAATATTTACCACTAATTGAAAGGGGCAAATCCAGTCTTAAAACTAATAAACTAAACTGAATTGAAGACGCAATTACAACAAGCAAATAATAATTAAGACTACAAAGCGACGCTTAATAAGTCACCCCACTGAAAACATGTCTGTGTTAGGTGAGACTGATAAGTCTGTAGGTTTGAGTCGGACCTGCTTCAGCTGGTCTTCAGTGCTGCTCCCCGACAGCAGCTCGTTGTTGGACTCGCACACAGTGGTCTGTCCGTACGGCAACGGAGGGGGGAAAAGAGACAGAGAGCACATCTTCTACACAGAGAAATTCTTCCACCGGACCCTGCAAACTCACAGTGGATTCGTCAGGTAAAGGCAGACACAGAAGTAGTGGCTGTTGTAGCTTGTAAAGCGTGTGAAGCTAGCTAACATCACCAGCTGAAGTAACTTACCGTAACTACTTTGTAATCTTATACTGCTTTGGCAAGAGCCTCGTTTAAATTTAGTGGTCCTTACCTCGTAGTGTGTTTTGTATAGTGCTGTCAATTCTCATTCCTTGTTTCAAAAACAAAGTCAAAGTACATGCTAGTTTGTTGTGACTTTGCTTCAAGTCAATCCCGCCGCGTTATCTACGGCAACACGAAGGGACAAATAGTACAGTTTTTCCTGCAGTGCACAAACTGGAAAAAAATATCGCACTGCCCTCTTCAGGACAGAGAGCGACATTGCATCCACACACAGGCAAACAAGTACAATTTATTTAGATCTGGAGTGTCAAACTCACTATTTGATCTGAACAAAAATGGCGTATATAAAGAAGTATCGTCTTGATGCATGGTCAGTCATCCAGGTAAGTAAATTGATTCTGTTCACCTGGACGTAGCGTTTTCATGGGAGAAACGTTTCGTCACTCTTCTTCAGTCTCAGCTGACTGCAGGTTTCCCCATCCTTGTAAACAGTACATTTGCATAATGACTGAAACTAGCACCACTTCAGTGGAAATGTCATTTCAAGGCGTTCACCTAAGCCATGGAGAATCGCAAAACAAAACAAAAACAAACAACAAAATAAACAAGCATAAACTCAAGTAAAAGAC
>VOQK01017031.1:7633-20784 GCA_015052645.1 Benitochromis conjunctus
TTCATAAGCAAGCACATACTCAATAAAGCTGTCAAATAACGCATTTCAGGAAGAAGACACAAGCAAAAAAAACACAGCTATATAACACAGAGTCAGGCTTTTGTTCAAAACCCACAGCTCATGAATGAAAACAAGATTTTTGGGGGGGCTTTTTGTGCAGACGAAGCACAATTGTTGGAGAACAGTAAGTCACGAATTCAAAGTCAAATCTTCAAATGTATCCCAAAAAGTAATTAAGCTTTCAGTGAAGAAACAACAGCTGACCTCATGTTGATTTGTAGAAGATTAAGAGAGAATGAGCCGAGTGTATACCGACAGTCACTCTTGTTGTTTTTTTCCTCCCAGCTTTAAAAGGCTTGAACAGCTGTTGGCTGCTTTGCAGGAATGTGCGTAAACACAAATGTGTGGGCACACAAACGCACAAAGCCTTAAGCCTGCTCTGATACCAAACAGGCAGCGATGCTCTCACACTAATTGACACAGATTGTGCAGACGCACAGTTTGATTTGGCGATGCAGCGTGCCCTCTGCTCTCCTGATGACACAACCATCTGACCAAAACTGGATCTATTCTTTTTTTAATTATTTATTTTTAATGAATTGCTCGTCCATAACCTCAAATTTCAGTTCCAGCTCGTGCATTTGTTATGCAGCAGAGCTGTCAGTTTGGTTCAAAGTATAGTCCACAGAGCTCCACAACAGACCTGCTGCTAATGTTTATGTTTAAATCAATTAATCTGCCTTTTTTGCCTCTTTTTTTCTTACTAAAGATATTTAAAGCAGCCAGTCACACAGCAGTTCTCTTTGGGCGTCCTGTTGATGTCAGAAGTCAGAGAGAAATGGCTTTGAGGTGATATGAATCTTGTTACAACAAAGGCATGCAGATAAGCATCTCTGATTACACAGCATGGTAAGCATAGCTACAGAAATCCAGCCTGGGGCAACTCCTCTCAGCTAAGAACAGGAAACCGAGGCTTCAGTTTGCCCGTACTCACCAAAATTGGACAATAGAAGATTAGAAAATGATGAGTCTCGATTTCTGCTGCAACATTCAGATGCTACGATCAGAATTTAGTGTAAATATTAGGAGAGCACAGGTTCATCCTGCCTTGAATCACAGATTTAGGGTAGTGGCGGTGGCATAATTGTGTGTGGGATGCTTTCCTTCCACATTTTGAACCCTTAATATCAATCTGAGCACCATTTAAATACCAGAGCCTGCCTGTGTGTATGTTGGGTGTTATTCATGATGAAAACCAGGGTTTCAGCCAAAAGTGTTTTCCCATGGTCAAGCTTATGATAGCTGAGTTCAAATGTGAGCAAAAATCTTCCTTTCATGAATCGACATTTCATTTCCTCCATTGGATTTGAATTCAATAAAGACTTTGCTGTCAGTCCATTTCTCTGTTTTAATCCAGACCTTATCAACAAGTGATGCTTACATTGAAATTTTCTAGTTGCAAGAATCTATTCGGCCAGTCATCATCATCCCGAGGTTCCCCGTGTATTAGAACCCCAAAACTGGTTTCTAAACACTTTAATGTGCCCAGATGCTGCAGTGTAAACTCAGAAGGAGAGAGCGCGTTATCCAAGGAGTATAAGAACAATGAAAAAATTCGATCCAAAAGTGTTTTCTCTGTGCAGCATTTATCATTCCCCAGCTATGTCTTCTTTTATATACAGCAAAAGTTGTCCTCTGCTAAACCGGAAAGAAGAATCGTCACCTGAGCACAGACTGTCTGAAAACTACTCATCGCACTTAGTGTGGAAGTGGGTCCTTTTCTTCTCTTTAATAAATAAAGCGTTCCTTAAAAAATCTATACATGTATATATATATATATATATAAATATATATGTATTGCTTTGTTAATATTTCGTCTGAACACAGTCTGTGTAGATGGAGATACTCATGTTCATATTTTCCTTCATTACTTAGGGACTAACTGTCACACACTGACGCATGCCTCTGCCAAGACGGCCTCTGTGGAAAAAGTTTCACTTTAGCAACTAATTTCTCAGATCCCTTTGCATTTTTCTCAACAACAAGGAAGCTCCTAAACCTGTCCTCAGGCACATGAATATTAGAGACGGGGTGAATGCACAAAAAAAACACAGAGTCTATTTGTTTTTAATGAGGTTTGCCAGTGTGAGAGAAAAAGCTGTGGGACTGCATGAATTGCATAGCTCGAGAAACAGACAATAAAAATGGCTGCATTCAGCATTTGCAGATTAACCCGAGTAATGTCTGCTAAACAAGCCAAAGTAGGGATGAGGGCTTAAAATAAATAAATATATGGCTTGAACGGGAATTTTAAACAATGGCAAAGGCTACTTCAACTCACGTCGTTAGGTACATCTGTTCAACTTCTCTTTAATACAAATGTATCGTCAGCCAGATACATGGTAAAAACCCAATGCATTTAGAAAGGTACACAGCACCTGCTGCTGTAAACCCACTTCCCTCAGGTTCATGGTTCATGTCTGGATGGTTTATATGACTCAACAACAACTACAGCTGCATGAAGCGGAGCAGGACGAAACTTTCATCACCATCCTAAGAAATGTTACCTTTTCCTGGCTGATTAATTACATTTAGTTACCCTGGGTTCTTCACCTAAAGGGTAGATCTCATTTGCATAAGAAAATGTCAGCGTAATACCTGTTTTGAATGAAGCATGAAAACACAGACCGATCCATCCTGGTTCCATGAGTAATGAGATCAAGGCCAAAGCTGATGCAAGGCAGTGATAAGACACAATGAAGCAGTAAGAAGTAAGAAGAGCAGGTTTGTAGCCCTGCAAGTGTGGATGCGTGCGTGTGTGCATGCGTGAGGGGGATGGAGGAAGATCATGTGTCACGGTGAGTTAATAAGAAAGGGATTTAAGTGGCTTTCAGCAGGCAGACTCGACCTCTTCCCCCTTCATCCACCCTCAGCCGCTGCCACCCTCTCCTCCCTTCACCTCGTAATCATCTTCCTCCTCTTTATCCTCCTTCGGCACAAACACTCTGGCCTCTTTAATTAAAAAAGTCTGATTAGGTTTCTCTAACGATCGCTGCAGATACAAAAGCACCGAGTGAGAGGACACCCAATCCTTTCGGTGGTAGTAGTATGGCTTGTTTTGTGAATAAAATGAAGGCATCAGTGTGTGCTCATTACCCCGGACCTGGCGGCTTTGCTCGTTCCTAAAACCTCATGTCCCTTTTTGTTCAGTGTTTTTAAGTTTAATTCTGGTATCTGTAATTTAATTTAGTCCAAAAAAAAAGGCAACGAATTTAGCTACTGCTTCCGAAAGTAAATGAACTGATAACACTTACTGTTCTCAGTAAATGCATGCACCACAGACACATGGAACATATCTGCGATACACATATCCATGCACACACGCAAGCTGGTGCAAGCGTGGGTTTCCTGTACAGGTGTGGTGAGGGCGAGGCTACCGTGGAACTTTTCTGAAACATATTGACACACCTTACATACCTACAATGGAATGCTATTGTCTTTGTAAAAAGCACATATTTAATTAGCGACTGATATTTCTGTGCAGACACAGTTTATGCAGGATTGTAAGGTGCTGGTAAATCACAATAATACTTTAAAAACATATTCTTGTATCCTAAAGACATAAAGACATCACCTAAAGACATCATATGTGATATTAATTGTCTGAACTTGCATTAAAGAGACACACTACTAATGTTGCTGGGAAAAAGCAGCGTTGACGCATATTAGTTTGTAATGAAACTCTAATATCAAGGGTTTTAAATCATCCAGCAAACGGTGAGGCGACAACTGTGCTTATTTTTGTCTTTTTTAATTTATCTGTTCCCAAACTTTGTGCCAGGTCTCTTTCATCAGTGCGGTACTCATTTTTTCATGAATCTATGCTACTTTGCTGCGTTACTGTTGTTGTTGCCTGCTCTAAGCTTGACCCACAGACAGGCAGAGGTAACTAAAAACTTGGTGGATTAGTGTTTTTGTGTGATTGAGAGAAGCTCGCTGCGCACACTCACAATAATCTTCCCGCAGTCAGTCGCTGTATCCGCTTTTATGACTGTAACGTAATACATGTTCCACCAACTACCTCGCCTGAGTGTGTGCAGCAGAAAGGATGAAAATAGCATGTGTAAATATGCAAAGTGCCAGAAACAACTACCTCACGCTGCAAACACAAAGTCACCTCCAACCAAAAAAAAAAACAAAACCAAAAAAACGAGCAAGCTAACACAAAGCTAGCAGAGAAAGACTTCCAGGTTCAGAGTGATCCCAGGCTAACAAAGCTTGAGTTTAAAAATCCTATCACATTTTAACATGAAACCAACGCTTGGTGGAGCTTTGGTTAACAAGTTGTTGACGTCACAACAATGTTTTTGCCCCTAAAACTGACTTTTTTTAGTGTTTCTGTTTTCGCGACGCGTCTGATTAGTGCTAATGTGTGAGCACTGGATATGTTTTTCTTTAAGGCTGCGACAGTTTGCAAACACAATTTGATCTGAGATGGAGATAAGTCAGAAAATAACATCTCAAATTCAAATTCTTTCCTGCTGTCGCTTAAATCTTTCAGAGAGTGTACCTCCATTTCTCCCAGAGGTCTTCTTTCTACATCTCTGCTGCTGTTATGTGAAAATACAATATCTCCAAAATGTCAACTCTTCATGAATCAGTGAAAACCAATGAGAGACACTCTTAAAAAGTTATATTTCCTTTGTCTCTGTGCGAACCCAGGGGTGAGTGTCGGAGTACCCGGCTCTGCAGAAATCCAGCAGCGACACGAGAGAATTACGATTCAAAGACACATAATACATGCAGCGAGCGAGAGAAGCTAACACACACAGTAACACTCAACAGCCACTGCTTGATAGAGAAGCAGAGGGGGAAAAAACCCTCAAACTAACATGCGCATTTAAACAGCTGTTCACTGCAGACTTTCGCCGCACACACACAAATGCAAAGCTGACTTCTACCTAATGAGCGTGTATAAGTAGCTTCCTCGCTCCGGGGCAACAGCAGCTGCTCCACTCTATAATCTTGTCATCTATACTGATGCCACATTATGATCTCTGACCATAAAGGGACTTTTACAACACTTAGATGCTCTTTAATGTTTCAAAGAAATAAGGTCACACACATGATTCCAGACTTTGCATCCACCGCATGTATATCTTGTATTTTTATCACACATGTCTGGCCGTGGCTTCCTGCTGATCGGTTGAACGCTAAACAGTCTGGCTCATTAAAGAAAGCCATTACATGTAAGTACACAAACACATTAAAGGTAATTTGCCAGAATTCAACCTCAGCAGGTCAGAATGAGAAAAAAATGTTTGCCGACCTGGCATAATTGTTGTCATGCAGGACAGTGTAGTACAGTGATAACCAGTCACCAGGACTTCATTAGGTAGTACCTTGCTAGTACCGGGTTAGCCCCATTTTTCCTTCAAAGCTGCTTTAATTCTGCGTAGTACCTTCAACAAGTTGCTGGAAAGCATCTCGGAAATTTTGGTCCCTATTGACTGGTGATCTGGTGACTGTGGAGGCCATCCGAGTACAGTGAACTCATCATGTTGTGTTCAAGAAACCAGTTTGAGATGATTTGAGCTTTGTGACATGATGTGTGATTCTGGGAACACTACTCAGGTAGGCTGTGAAGCTTAAATGATGCTCAGTTGGTAGTAAGAAGCCCAAAATATGCAAAGAAGATATCCCCCATACCATTACACCAACATCAGCGTGATATGTTGGTAGAAAGCTGTCTTATTAAATACACACAATTGTGGCCCTACCATCTGAATATCACAGCAAAAATTGAAATTCATTGAAATGGTCGATTTTCTTCAATGCAGCATTCAGAGCGTTTAAAGGGTCACAACTGTACCTAATCATTAACTAGCTTAAACATGAAGACACAGGAACAAAAGTCCCTCATCCAGAAGAATTGTTTTTTACATCCTACTAATGTCAGAAAGCCTTCATGAAGGCAGAGTAAAGGCTATTTTATTTATGGCCAAGTTTAGATTGTATGCATACCTTATTTTATTTGACATTACTGTACTTGTGATTATTTATTTCAGTTTTCACACTTTAAAAACATGATTTCAACAAGGCAGGTAAAAACCATGCCAGGGCTTAGTGTGTGTGTGTGTGTGTGTGTGTGTGTGTGTGTGTGTGTGTGTGTGTGTGTGTGTGTGTGTACTACTGATGAGTAGTTCATTTTGAAAGACCTGTGCTGAAAGACCTTGCTCATTGGTAAGATAAAAGTATTTCTTATCCAAGTACTCGATTTAATGAATGTGGGAAAACTCACTTGATTTTTTTTCTCTTTTTCACATCATTCTCTGTACACTCTAGAGATGATCGTGTGGAAAAATCCCAGCAGATCAGCAGGCTGTAAAACACTCAGACCAGCCTGTCTGACAACAACCATGACATGTTCACATAGATGTTTTCCTCATTCGGATGCTCAGGTTGAACGTCAGCGTATTATTTTGGACATATTTCTGTTCTTACATACATGACCTTCTGTCATGACATTGACATTTTGGATATTTAAAAGCAGTACACGCTATATTTCCTATGACTCTAACATGAATCAAACACACACACCCACAGTCAGTCATGTGGCCACAGATCCTTATCATTTATACCAGCGGTGAAGGTGTGAGTACTCTCTGCATTGTTCTTCTTATCAATAGGCATCACCACTCAGACAAACCTCCACATCAGTGCTCGTACGCAGTGTTTTTATTTTTAGCTTTTTTCCAGAAAGCCTCATCTTTTCAAACAGTTGTAACGTGTCCCTGTGTATAATCTGTGAATCTCTGAGTTTCTGCACTCATATATCATTAAACTGGCAGTAAAAACCGAAGACATACTAGCTGGAAAACACATATCTGCTGTTTAGAGATGTCCCACTTTATATGGCAGCAATACCTGCAGCAAGCAGGGGTGAGTATAAAGGAGGGTAAGGTGTGTACTGAACCGTATTAATTTCAAGGCTTTACTAACATTATTCCGCACATTTAGATCAATATAAATAAATATTATGTTAATTCAATTGTATTAAAATTTTAAACATACCGTATTTTTCAGACTATGAGGCGCGCTTAAAATCCTTGAATTTTCTCAAAAATCGACAGTGCGCCTATGTATGAATTCTGGTTGTGCTTACTGACCTCGAACCGATTTTATGTGGTACACGGCGCTCAAAAATCAAGACTTTGGTAAGCTACGAAGTCACACCGTTTGACGGATTGTTGGAGCATTACGGCTACCATCGTCAGGAGCCTCGCGGAGTAATCCGGGTCCAAACTCTGCTTCAGGTCCCAAAGTCAATCGCATGGCAGAATGCTGTAAAATCCAAACTTCAGTCAGGAGAACAACTGAGATAATCCATCCACAATACGAGGTTACTCATTAATATACTCTAACAACATGGGAATAGAGCAGCTGGAAGAGAATTCAACATTAATGATACGGAAGTGGAGGAAGCAAGAAGACTGTTGAGTAAAGTTTGACTTATCTGACTGTTTTGTTTCGTTTAATGCACCTTATAATCCGCTGCACCTTATGGTCTGAAAAATACGGTATATAAATACACTCTTTTTTTCACAAGTCAATAAAACGCTGACTCTGCCAGTGACCTGGGACTATTAAGGTAAACATTTAATAATAATTAACATTAATTATTAACATCAACACAATCAGAACCTTTGACGCAACTTGACGCAACAAATTGAAGGACACATCTCAGCTCAAAGGTTGCTATCAGAATCTTTGTACCTATATAAATATCTTCCTGAGCGTAAACATGCAGACACACGAAGATGCAGAAAAACACATACACATGTGTAACAACCAAAGTAAGCGGTGACATGAAGGGACCTGAAACGCACTGTTTGAGACAGCTGCAGCTCTTGCTCAAAGCAATCTGACCATCCCCCTCTGACGTCTGACATTAACAAGGCATTTTTTCTCCTTTTCACACCATTCACTGTGCACCATAGAGATGACTGCGTGGAAAAATACCAGCAGGTTTTGAAACACTCATATCAACACACCATGATCACATACAATAAATCACCGTTCTTCCTCATTCTGATGCTCAATTTGAACTACAGCATACCATGACATGTTTACGCGCCTAAATAAAATAGGTTCCTGTCATGAGACATTTGCACTAAAAACCAGGTAAACAGGTATAACTAGTAACGTACCCAATAACATGAAGAGGCCTGAAAAGCACGAACAGCATCAGATATGAGGCTACACTCTATATTTGAACATCTACACCAGGGGTCTCCAACTCCAGGCCTCGAGGGCCGGTGTCCTGCAGGTTTTAGATGTGTCCTTGATCCACCACAGCTGATTTAAATGGTTAAACGACCTCCTCAACATGTGAAGTTTTCCAGAGGCCTGCTAATGAATTAATCCTTTGATTCAGGTGTGCTGACCCAGGGTGTTATCTAAAACCTGCAGGACGCCGGCCCTCGAGGCCTGGAGTTGGAGACCCCTGATCTACACTGATACATCGTTAAACTGGCATTAAAAACCGACACGATCGGACACCTGTATCTTCAACGCGGCGGTGGCCACGGCACACGCGCAAGGTTACAAAACTTGAGAGGTGTGCTACTGACCAAAGGACACCAAAGCACAGCTTGCGCCAGCGGGTGTGACATCACTTTTTGTGGGAGTTTAATGGCCCCATAAAAAAGTAGCCTGTGCGTATGTCAGTGAGTATGTATCAACATGCCATGCCAGTTTTTTCTGAAACACACACCGCATGCACAGCTGCTCTGACCCCAGCCACCAGGCAGATGACGTTTGCAGTGGGAAACCAAGGGCAAAGCACCAATGTGCCATCTAACACTGTAAATAGATGAGCAGACACACAGACTCAGTCAGACCTGAGGTTACGTTTGCATTACTGCTGCCCTTCAACAGCTATGTGGAAAATTCTGAGGCATTAGCAAGCCAGTGATCCTGGCGCAAGAGCCACGTGTTCCTCGAGCTTCATTCACATTAGTAACGAGAGCTGCAGCGACCATAACAGCAAGCCCGGGCCAAATGGTCACTTTATTTAACAAAAAGTGATAAAGTGCCATCTGCTGAATAACATCTGGGACAGTACAGAAGTACCTCGAACTGAGAACATCACAGTGTGCTCACAAAGGTCAAGAAACTGTGAAACATCACACATTTATTAAACTTAAACAGGAAATAAATAAAAGAAAAATGAGGTGGCGTTACTGGGAGAAGACGCAAGTTTGTCTGGTTCTGCCTTGAGCTCAGACCAGGGTGGTGTTTTTGCCCACCCACTTCCACCTGCAGCAGATTTGTTCATTCAAACTCCACACAGAAAGGCTGAAGTCAGGGTTTAATATCAAATTGAATAAATTGCACAGCCTAGAAAAACATGGTTTTCAATCAGATGCTTCAATCAGAACCTCTGTAATACACACATGACTAGATACCAACAGAGTAGGTCTTAAACCTCCTGTGGTGGCAATCGAGCTGTAAAATCCTTGAATGAGATACTGGATCCTTTCCAGGTCGAGGGCACCCGGCCCTTCGATCCGATCTCCCAACACAGTCCAGCAATTTTCCACCCTGCAGGGATCAATAAGTATCTCATCTGATTATTGTTTTTGTTTACAAGGTGCAGTGACTTAGGTTTGACTTTGTTTGCACATTGTGGGAGGTCATGGGGTGCCCTTGTTGGAAAAGATGGAATCAATAGCTGGACGGGCAGCGGTGGAGTCGAAGCTGTGCTGGTAACAGCTGCATCCTGATGCAGGCATGTGTCTTGCCTTTAATATCTGCGGCTGCTTAAGGACAAAGACTTTATTTTGTTCGCGCCTGAAGGGATTTACTCGAGGACAGGGCAGCGAAATGCTAAGACTGTTGTTTAAAATGTGAAGCGTGCCATTCGGAGCTACTGTATTAATCAAGTTCTGAGAAATCCTCAGGGGGCTTCGGGACAAGCTAAGAAATCATTCATTTTCCAGGAAGGCTGTTAGCTAATGTCTGATCCCTTATCTCTGAAATCCTCTAAAAAATCAATCTGGGATATGACGCTTGAAGTTATTTTCTACAGTTGTACCTCCTTGCCCGTGTCTCCGCTGCTCCACCCTTTCACTTAATGCCTCTGAGTGAAGTAAAGATCCTCCAAGAGCAGAGATATTTTTAAACCCATTTTATTCTCAGGTTAGACGGTGCTTTAAGTCAATATTGGGAAGTCATGCACTCCAGCGGCAGCAAGATAAAGGTGCCTTTTTGATATATTGGCGTACAACCAGTGATGGGAGCATGAGTCTTGAGCTCAGCTCCATCGTTTATAGTTATCTTCTCTCTTGCAGAAATGAAAAATAAATTAGATATATGTGTGTAATAGTTTCATAATTTCTGTAAATTTCACCTCACAGTGCATTCACACTTGTGTCCATTTCGATTACGCCATTTTCCAGCAACTTTTTTTCATTTCTGTCTTAACCACCACTGACATCGATCTATCCATCTATCTGTGTAGGGCCATAGAAAAAGCTTCCCCTCATTTCCTTGGTATGGTATGAATTTCAAAACCGTACGTCACCTCGTTCGTTACTGCATTCACACTCTGCCCACACGCCCAGCGGGGTAATGACAATATCTCATTAGCCTTTTACAGCCGAGGAATAAAAATGTAGGGGAAATATCCTTAGCTTTATTATCTCTTAGTTCGGAAAAACCGTTTTATTACAACTTGACTGATGAATAAAGATATGTTTATTGAGACTGTGGACATCTACAATGCCATGATACACTATGAGTCAACTGCTTTCAAAGAGCTGTTGTTATTGTAATCACTGTTCTAATTTCCTTAAATAGCCTGTGACAAATGCCCTACACACAGTAATAATCAAAAAGACTAAAGCTAACAGTGAAGCGGATAAAAACCAAACCAGAACTGACCATTTTCAAACAATAAAAACTCAGCTGAAAAAAAGAAAATCCACCCTGGAAACAAACTGAAACAGAAAAAGTTCAAAGGAACAAAGGAATAAAAATAAAACTAATTAGAAAATACAAAGGTAGAAACACACTGTCAGGTATCCATTACAGAGCTTTGCGCTACACCTTTAAGTGGTTCCTAGCTGCCAAGCACACATTTACAAAAACACTGTGATTGATGCACTGAGAGAAATTTGGGGTTCAGTGTCTTGCCCAAGAGACCAACCCCCTCCCACCCCTACACCACCCACCCACCTCCTCAGCCTCAGCTGCTCCATTATAATTTATATGAGAATGTGTGCACATCCTCAGAGGATGCTGTTTTGCTTTGTGTTACAAAGATGGCTTTAAGGCAGGGCTGTCAAACATAAGGCAAATAGGAAATGTAAGGCAGTGCAAAAAATTGGGACTTTTAACTTTATTTTCACGTTTTTTACAGCGTTTCCTGCTGATTAAGACCACTTCCATGCTCCGTCACACTGCACCAGTTTAAATAAGTAAATAATTAAATGACGGAGAAGGTCCAGATTTCCACAGTAAAATAAAAACAGAAGCATACTCTGTCAATAAACAAAAACTTTGTGTTTTATAGGACATTCTGGGTGATGAGAAACCAGAACAGAGTCGTGCTGACAGATTTCCTTTATTTGCTCCAACAGCAGCATTTCTTTATCGTGTAGAAAAACTGAGACATATTGTTGTTATAAGCTGCACTTCTTTCTCTTATATTAACACATCATGGGGATTAAATATGCAGTTAAACTTCTTTACATTGACAGAAAGGAAAGCTTCACTGGTCCGGCCCATTCAAGACCAAAACGGGCTATATGTGGCCCATGATGTAAAATGAGTTTGACGCCCCTGGTTTAAAGTCTTACAAGCTGAGTAAAAAAGGGGGAAGTTATAGTGTTAGACTCTGCCGTGCACAGGAGTGGAAGTAAAAAGAAGTAGCCAGAAGGAAAGTGAAAAGAAAGAGTGAAGCACAAGTCCTCCTGTCATGGCTGCCAGTATTGCAGAAACAACACACGTCACGGTGAGCCTTCCAAACCTGCTCTGGTCTTTATAGTACGTGCATTCATATTTTAACACGCAGGCTGCAGTTTAACTGTCCCTTCACTGTCACATTAGAGGTGGGGAAAAAAAAACTGCCTCAGGAGTTGTAAAAGTCGAGCCTCCAGGCGACTCGCGTGACTTCACGTCTGACTACTTTTAAATCCTTTCATCTTTCGACCAATATCATGCATGTGGGTGCTTTCATTCATCACTGCAGAGGCAAAGCAGTCAAAACACTAGACTAATTTCATTTACATTTGCAAGCTTTGCCTCCATTGATGGAAAAGTTCACAGTAGATGCTGGCCGATATGAATTGCGGTAAAAGGTCAGATTTGTTGTTATTTACGAGATAAGCGGTGTTAAGCCTGCTGAACTCGGAGGGCGGGGCTCAGCGCGAGCAGTCAATAAACACCGCGCTGAATCGGTGAGAGTCAAACACTTCCTATTTTGTCAGCGTGTTGGGGGTGGGGGTCGGGGTGTGGACGACGACGACCCGAAGAGGATCACAGCTTCTGTCTGCTCTCGTGCAAAGACTATTTCTGTTATCGCTCTCTCCCCACAGTCTCTTCCCTCCCATTCTCATTACTTTAATCTCCACTGCACCTCACTGACCCACCCCTCCGCCTCCTCCTCCACCTCTCCTCTCCGCTGGGCTTTTCCTCTCCCCATCTCTCCATCTCCCAACCCTTTATCTTTACAGTCAGGGCTCTCTTCCCAGTGTCCCTACAGTGCTTTATCGTCACACGCCCCACCCTGTTTCTGGAACTGCTGGAGATGGCTAGAAAGAGAGCGGATGTCTATAGTTTAACATGTATGTTAATGTGTGTGTGTGTGTGTGTGTGTGTGTGTGTGTGTGTGGGGACGTGTATATACATCTTCGTGGGGACCAAAAATTGGACCAAAACCCCGATCCCCATGGGGTTGAAGCCATTTTTCACACTCAAAACGTGGTTTTAGTGTCAGGGTTACAATTAGGTTATGGTTAGGTTTAGGGTAAGGGTCAGGGTTAGCCATTCATTTTTGATGGTTAGGGTTAGGGTAAGCAGCTAGGAAAAGCATTATGTCAATGAGATGTCCCCACCAGGATATAAATACACACGTGTGTGTGTGT
>VOQK01017034.1:2996-13255 GCA_015052645.1 Benitochromis conjunctus
GAGTGAAAATACAGCCACTGTCCAAAGAAAACCACAGAAAGACAAAACAACTTGTTTTTTAAACATGAAAAAAAAAGACGTTTGACTTCTTGGAAGCAAAGTATAAAAATATAAAAATATTAGTTCCTTTTTTTTCTTTCTTATACATTTTTACAGGGACACGGAAATTTTTGAAGTACAGACAAAGACAAACTGAACTCCAGAAGTGATGAAGAGGACTTGTAGAAAATCTCGCTTTGTCTCCTCAGGGCGAATTTTGATCTGGATCAGCAATTTTGTAATATATTGTGATATAGATCCTCCAGAGTAGTGTTGTTTGTGTTTTGATGGATATGATAAGAGTCGATAACAGAACCTATTCTTAGTTCTTACTTAGTAATATTGTGGTGCTTCAACGCAACTGATGACTCTTTGCGAGAACTTTTTATTGCACTTTATTTCGGTGTCTCAGTATTAGAACTGAGAGACTGTAACTCTGCTGGATGATGGATAGTTACCCACAGTTTCCAAATGAGTTACTGGATCTGTGTTTGGCATATTTATAACTCTGCAGCACCCTGCAGCTCTACTTTAAATCCACTAATCCACAAGTTCAGTTGTGCTTGTGGGTTCTTGAAATAACACACTTTTTAAACTATGTATTGGAAATAAATCTAGTCAGTCTGCTTGTTGATTTGTTATATTTTCCGTTTATCATAACAAGATCCCAGATTGTCTCTCGTGTGCCATAGTCACACTATGGAAACAAAATTATGATTGTGATCTTCTTATCTTTGCAACCAGGTCTGCAATCACTTGCAGTTGGTTGCTGTCAAGTTGGCAGATACAGGCAATGTTTCTGCAATGTGATGATTATCTATGATAAATTAGCAAAAATTGAAAAACTGTTAGCATTTGCTGCAAATGTAATTGCACAGAAATTCAAGTGCAATGGAAATTCACATTAACTACTTACATTCAGAAACTAGATTTGAGACAGAAACTTAGAAATTCCTCCACAGTTTGTGACATAGTTGCTGCATTGCAGTGATTTAACTGCAAAATCACATGTTAAGCGCTCAGCAATCTCACACATATATGAGACTATAACCAGAATATAACCAGTTGAGTTGAGTCCCCACTTGCAGAGTGACACGTTGAAGACGAGTATGAATCAATCTGTCTGTCAGTTATTATTTGTGAAGCTGTCTGAGAGCGCTCATAGTTGGTCTGAGTCGGATTGTGATTGTTCAGAAACAAGTTGCCTCCCACCAGTTGACTTGTGCAATCAACTTACCATCAATGTGGTTGCTCAGAGGTTAAGGTGTCTGTCCTGTTCTTACTCTAGTGCTACTCACTCATTTCTGTCCATTCAGTTAACTAATAATATGATAAACAAATGATGCATGCCAAAATCTTGAATTAAATTTTTTTTTAAATCAAATACTCATTCACAAGTACTTTGAGTTTTGTTTAGCAAACTGTTACACATATCATCGTTACAGAATAATTACAAATTCAAGTGCTGTGCTTGTACAGAATAAAATAATACTTAACTGGTGAATCAGACACTGATATTACACCACGTATACTTAAAAAATACCACTGAGTGCTATACTTTAAGCATAGTTGTTAATGTGAGTGGACCATGTCTTGAAAATCAGTAAGAAGAAAAACAAATCCTGTTCTGCTTCTTTGTTCAGAGCTGATACTCTCTGGGTGTTTGGATTTATTGGCCTTGAATCACTCTGGTACTGAAGAAATGACCTTGACTTCAGAGTCTCACGGTGCAGCTTCTCACTGAGCGCAGTCCAAATGGAGGGAGCACAAGAGGCAACGATACTGCAAAGTAATTGCCCTACATTTAGGTTAATATACCATATTCTCCCCAAGCCTGCCCCATCATTAATTTCCTCTCTCTTGTGATTTCTTTACTTCTTTTCAGGCGAGGGTGCAACTACACAGTCTCCAGGCTTTTCTGCTGTCAGCGCACAGGGGAATGAACAAACTACTTGCAGCCTTGTGCAGCAGAGGAATATTAAATTTTAATCACACCAATACAGTCCCATAATGGCATCATGATTGCAAATCAACTACGGATTTGTTCGACAGTCACTGATGGATAAGTGAGCGTACGAGCGGCAAGAAGAGTGGCAAATGAAAGGACTAATGACACTAAAGCCTGACTGCAGATTAGCTGTGGCCTTATAAGGTCAGGAGGAACTGCAGCAAACTGGTGAGACTCACGCGAACACACACAGACACACACACACCAGTTCATAGTGTTACTGGCCAGTTTTATTCTCTTGCACATTCGCTGGAGGATCTTATATGTTATATATACATCTAAGCTTGTCCTGTGTGACCCGCTGCTGGCCTGAGCACAATGACTGGAACCAGTACCCTGACAGGGGGATAAGTAATAGCTCCTCTATGGCTGCCAGCCTACACAATCATCCCTGCTATTGCCTCCACTGATTTATTGAAAGACAAAGACCTTTGGTTCCAGTGAGCCTGCTGCCTGGCCCAGCTCCCAATGCATGTATTGTTTTCCATTTTAGTGCCACATAATGCCAAGAGAAGACACCGAGGCCCTGAGCTGGGGTTCATGTCACTGCTATGGATGCTGCGTTCGCTGTTAATAAAGTGGTCACAATAGATAAACAGCACCTTTGCATTGCAGAGACAAGCGCGTATAAGTGTCGACGAGGGAGAGACGAAGCGCGTTAAATTAAATTTTTGTCCAAATTATTATAACAGTGTTACGTTATTTTATTTACAAAACCCAGCCTCAGTGAAAGACACTAATATACCACAATAGTATTTCATCAATCTTATTGTTGGGTGGATTGCCTTTGATTGATGACTAATGTTTTAATTAGAGTACGTTTCAATTACGTGAGTTGATGGAATATCAGATATAGTGCTGTGCTAAATCACACCAACAGTGAACTGGACTGTTCTGCAGACAAAACTAAATCACCCCCCCAGTCATATTTTGCATCTCAGAGCGTTTGCTAATTTATTTTCCATTTTACTTTGTCTGGGCAAAATGCTTTATGGAAAGGCGGGTATTTCTAGCCGAGCCAAAAGTTGCTTTCTGTGCACGGTCCTTCTTCATCAATTGCTTCACTGCGGGTAAAAGTGCTGCCGGGAGCAACCATGCTGATAAAATAATGTGGCTTCAAGCAGACATTGATACTAAAACAACAAATATGAGAGTCTGGTGTTAAAATACAAGAGGATGAAATGAAGGAAAATGTGGAAAAATAGATTATCTGGTCCGGGCGCTGTAGTTTCTATTCTATAACATACTTATTTCATAGGTGGTGAAATCTCATTTACAAGACGAGGTTAAAAGGACAGAAAAGAAAAAGAAGTAACAAACCGCAAACAGTATAGCTTTCTTTTAATATAGTCAGTGTGCCTCAATATGCTGCTGTCTCTTGAGGGTTAGCTGCATTATTATTATATATAAGATGTTACAAAAAAGTTACAGAATGTAAACACAACCGGCTCAACATCTTAAAGTTATTAAGATTGGGTATTGCTGCACACAAGAGAAATTTAGGCGTGTCTTTACTGAGATCCTAAGCGTGTGAAACCAGGAGTCCTTTGGGTGCAGACGCTGACAATAAACCAAAACGTGTATATAAAAGACGGTCATAGCCAGGGACATTACCCATCGATTTGTGGAATGACTACATTCAATCATTTGGGCTGTTACAGGTAGGCTATGGCTGTGCTACAGTTTCAGTTGAATATATGGCTTTAAAGGGTAAGACTTTTGCACATTTAAGAGCTGATAATGCATAGCAGATTAGGCTAGGATATTATTAGCAGCACACAACAATAACCATAAACAGCCTATTGATTTTATGTTCAGTTCTCTTAAAGCACTCGTATCCAGTGTTGCAGAGAGAAGAGAAGCTTTTAATGGTAATTTTTGCTCCATGGTGGGCGTTAAATGTAACACTGGAGAGTGTGACTGTAGAGTCAGCGGTGAAATGAAGCTATCCATTCAGCGTGCGAGCCACCGTGAGAGCCTATTCAATAAACATTTACAGCAGTAGAAGCTTCCACGGTGTAACTTGGGAAAGAAGGACCGCGCCTCAATTTTCTATCCAAGCCTACGTGCGCATTTTTTTTTCAATAAATCAAACATTAATCTTACCAGTGTTATGATCTTTGTGAAAAGTGCAAATGTAATGTTTTTAAATGATTACTTTACCTTTAAAAAAAAAATCGGTGTAAGATTGCTCACTTGAGCCAGCCATTTATTTTTTTTTCCTCTCTGAAACAGATGAAAAATTTTACATTTATGCTTCTTTGACCGACTGTAGTATCCCCATGCAGTACAGCAAGCTGTTTTAGTATCTCCCCTAATGTCTGCATTCGTGATTAAATCATCGGATCACTTTTCATCCCTTTTTATTTGCAAGATTTGCCAGAAAAATTTGTGGAAAAAAAAAATGGATGTAAAATTAGTTTTGAATTTTAGTATGTTATGTATATGTATGTATTTTGTCATCGATATTTATAAATGTAATGTTATGAGTGTAGGAATGCTTAATCGTAAAGGTAATTATTTAAAGACTCCTTTTAAAGGTGGATTTTTTAAGAAAACACAAACAACATCAACACACTGCTGCAGGTGCTGGACAGTCACCTTCTGCTCTCATTTGGCTCAATCTGAAAGTCATAAAAATACCACTATGTATTAAGTTATTAATACTGGTGTCAGGGGCTGGGTCTGTGACCCAGCGTTTTGAGTTTATGTTGTATTATAGATTTCTTATGTTAAAATAAGGATAAAGTTGCGTGTTATTCTTAGGTTAAGAGTGTAACTGAGTTTTGATTTCTAATGAGATAATGTCTTGATGCATTTTCAATCATCCAGGTAAGTAAATCCCAATAAGCTGATTCTGTTCATCTGGACGTAGCGGCTGGGAGTTCAGTTCCTTGATCATTAATATGCAAATTCTCATGACCATTGATAAACAACCACTGATCAAGGCTCACTGATCAACAACCACTGATCAATGGCCTGACTTGCAGTCAGCTGAGACTGAAGTCACTTGGACGAGTGACGAAATGTTTCTCCCACTGAAAACACTACGTCCAGATGAACAGAACCAACATTTGGGAACTAATGAGATAATGTTAAGTTCTAGTATAATTATTAGGTTGTCTTAGTTAAGTTTGACTCTGGTTCTTCTGTCTCTTTGTCTATGTAGGTTTCCCTTTTGTCTCGCCCCTTTGTGTCTCTCCTTGTGTTCTCAGGCTCCCCTGTCTGGCATGTGTCCACGTTATCAAGCTTGTGTTGTCATGTCTGCGTCCCATTATGTTTCCTGTTTTATTGTGAAAGTCTTGTGTTCCCATGTTCAGTATGTTTATTTTTTCTCCCCCTGTGGCGTTCAGGTTCGTTTGTGTCAGCTGTGTTTTTCCCAGGTGTTTCCTCTTCCCTCATTACCCTTCTGTGTATATCCTTTGTCTTCCTCTGTTCAGTGTCGGGTCATTTGTTTGTCTTGCTTCATGGGTCTCCAGGTCTCAGGTTTATTTCATGCTCATACTCATGTTCATGTTTTTCCATGTCATAGTTTCGCATGCACCTGTCCAGATTCATGTTCGAGTTTCTTGTCACAGGTTTCATACTTAATCCTAGTTCATCCTAGTGTAGGTTTGAGTTTAGTTTTTTCCCCCCACCTCGCTTTGCCTTGTTTCTGTTTATGTCATCAGCCACAATAAAGGGTCGCTCTGTGTTTAAACTTTAGTCTCTCTTTCCCATGTCTGCATTTTGGTCCACATCTCAAACACACCTGCTACACTGCCATGACAACGGGACAATCTTAATAACTAACTTTTAGTTTCCCTTCAGTCAAAACAGCCTAGTTTTCCTCTTCTGACATCAAACCAGGTATCGCGCTTCTTCTATTCTTACATTTAGTTGTGTTCAACTTTCTGGCAGGTCACTACTGCTTACACCTGCTGCTGGCACAGTGCCCATTGGAGCTACTCTCTAGCTATGGGAAGCACCAGTACAATCTCTATTAGCCACCTGTTTACTGTTTTTGGCATTTTCTGTGCTGCTCCTTAACTTTTTTGGGCAGAGAAAATAAAATTTGCTAAGACTTTGGTTTGAGGTTTTTATAGCAGGACTTCTAAGTAACTGTTAGCTAGAGAGTTATAGCTGGCCACAAATAATTATTGTCAAATAAGTAAAATTATATTAAAATGCCATCAGTGTTATGATTGCAGTAGTGTCAAGATTTTCAGACCCATATACAGCTGTGACCAGAAGTTTACATACACTCATCATGGGCATGGTCATTTGGGAATTTTAATTATTTATTTGAACTGGAAATGAGCAGAAGAAATGGGTATATAGACAAAGCAGCAGTCCAATCATAATTCATTCATTCATATTGTAATTATTTTTGTACCATATCTGCTTTATTTTAACTCTAGATTTCTCCGTTTTGTGACAGGAATCTATGGTGCTGTGGCAGCCAGCCTCTACTACTTGCTATTGTTAATAAAAAAGGTGTAAGGTCATAGTAATTATTTTATGACAGCTATTCAAAACTTTGCACTACCACTAATAGGTGCGCAGGATCAGAAAAAGTTCAGAGGGGTCAGATTTGAAGGCAACAACTATTTCATTCAGCTATTAGACTGGAGGAGAGATTGATGCTGGTTGGCAGTCATAGCTCCTTATATCTGTATGCACAGACTTGTATCTTTGACTTTTTATAAAAGAAACAGATATTTTCTAGCACAGATGCTCATTTTCAGTACTGATGACTCAACAGGGAGACCTCATGTCCTTACAGGCCCTGGAAAAGCTCCAACTGTAAGTCGCTTCATATTATTTATGCAAGAAAATGAAGAGAATATTTTCTTTTTCTACCAAAAGCCTGCACACCAGAAATAACTCCCATTTCTTTGCTACTCCGAGGAATTATTCAAAGTTTTTTTTTTTTTTAATGGCTGCCCAAAAACTGGACTGAGAGAGCGAAAGAGAGAGAATATTGAGCTGGAGCGATAGAGTGGCAACGAAAATCCTCTCTCAGCTTACATATTGAGGTTGTGTTCTCCATCAGTGGGTTTGAGGGATTGAGGAAGAACACAAAGAGAGACCTTCTTCTGCGCGGCATTGTACAGGACACACTTTCTCACTCGTATGCACACACACACACACATCTCCTCTACCTCTATCTACTCACACATGCACTTTAAAAAAAAATATTTTCCCATTTCTGTTCCTTCCACTGCTTTCTCGCTTTACTTCTCTTCCACCGAGCTCTTTTGTACTTTTGACTCTCTCCATATTTCTCCTGCTTATGTCTTAGATCTGTGTGCTTCACGTAATCAGTCGGCCCGACTCGGGGAGCATATAAAATATGTTGTCTGCAAACAAACAGCCCATCTGATGTTATGCAGAATACTGAACAGTGTGCGTATGTGTTTTTCACCTGTTTCTGTCTTTCTCTGGGGTGAAAATGCAGTGGGTAAAGAATGACTGGGTGACAGGTGAGAGGAGCTGAACCTCACAGGTTCATTACCGGCTGGCAGAGTGGAGCACTCCGGGGCACAGCGTTTGCAGGTAACGCTTCGGGCCTCCTCATCACCATCCTGTCACCTTCATTTTCTTACTCTCGGGCTTGGCACAGCGGCTGACCTGCTCGCCTCCAGGGAAAAAACTGTCATCCTGAACAATAAGTCGGCACCTAGTAGCGAAAAACAGGAGAAAAACAGCGGTTTTGTTTAGTCGCTGAGAGAATGAAAAAGGGTGGCATCATCTGACCTCTCTGTGAATTTGATATGCAGTTTGCAATATATAGCGGGATAGACAGACAGAAACACATTTTTCTGCTTTCCAATATATCTCAACTTCTCTGTTACCGTGAAATAAACCATTTTACACTTGGGATATTGAACTTCTCTGGCATGGCACACCTGTCAAAGCTTTGATATAAGGTTGCCTAACAGCGATATTTAAACATGACAAGATCATTAAGTATGGAGCTGCAAATTTGGCACAGTATCTGGCATTCAAGGGAAAATGATATGAAGCACAGTTTTCAGTTTCACCTCAAGCTGCACCACTATCCTCAAATAACATCAAATTCATAATAACTGCTTATCTCCAAAACTTAACTTGATCATTAAAAGGGACACCTGTTTCACCCTAGCCTCACCAGCTCTGAAAATATTTTGTCATCAATATAATAATTCATTAGCACACACATTATACACTTCTGCTGCTATTCCATGCATTGTGCATGCAGGGGTAGTTAAAAATGACAAGCTGTCAGGTGTAACTCGTATCATACGCTCACATGTCAAAGATTGTGCTGGATCTTCACGCTTTAAGCAGTTGGCATGAATTAAAGCTGAGAAGGAGATGATGACTGCTGTGATTTACTTGGGAGCATTTCTTCAATCTGTGTGGACAGATTAAAGCACTGCAGGAAAACACACACAGCAGACAGTTTATTAGGTACTTGTACAGGGTTTTCCTTCTGAAGGACCTTAATTCTTCATAGCATCGATTCATCCGGATTTGAGTACAGCGAATTCACGGTGATGTTCAAGAAACATGTTTAAGATGATTTGAGCTTTGTGACATGGCACATTATCTTATTGGACGCAGCCATCAGGAGATCGGTACAGTGTGGTCATAAAGGGATGGACACGAACAGCAACAATATTCAGATAGACTTTGACATTTTAACAATGCTGCGTAAGTACAGCAGTATGTGTACCAAGATACTATCTCCCACACCATCACACCACCAGCAGCAGAAACTGTTGATACAAGGCAGGGTGGATCCATGCTTTCATGTCGTTTACATCAAATTCTGACCCTACCATTCAAATGTTGCACCAGAAATAAAGACTCATCAGACCAGCCACTGTTGTTCCAATCTTCTATCTAGTTTTGGTGAGTCTCGCTATCTTGTTCTTAGTTAACAGGAGTGGCACTAGTATGGTCCTCTGCACACAAAAAAGATTAAAATTATAATTAGAAAACTAATTTCTGAATTTTGTTGTTTATCAACTCTTTTGTGTTTAAGTTAATTAAATGACATAAATTACATTTTGCAATTTAGTCAAAACATCGTTTTACTGCTGTGACCAACATTTTAAACTAGCATATATAATCTAAATTATGTTGTATTATCGAGCTAATAAGGTCTACAGTAGTTAGCTAATATATAGCTAGCTAAACATCCTAGAGACACAGAGCAGCACTTGCTTTCATTTGAAGTAATATTTCTGGCCAGATGATCAATGTAAGCACAAGATCCTTGTTTTAAAGACTCTTTTTTGCTTCCTCCTGAAAAATATCTGGCTCCTTAGTTGCTAAAAGCTAAGTGCTACATCCACTGTGCTCACCAGCATGGCACTAATTGCTATTGAGCAGGCTTTTGGGTTGGGGTCATGTTTCTGGCTCTCTCAACAAATATTCTGAGATCTGGAGGTGCAGGTCTTGATAAAGATGTAACACTTTTTGGAGAAAGGGCTTTTTTTTGGCGATAACCCAAGATGTTGAGTGCTTCTTTAAATGCAGGCAGATGTGTACTTCCTGGTTAATATGACTGCTGGACAATGAACATGGTTGCTGCAGCAGAAGGGAAATGCACAGTGAAGTGATAATTCTGATGAGGCTGTTAGGAAAACTGTTGTGAGATCTAGTAATGGCATAAACGTATTAATCTAATCCGGTCTGATTACCAGTTTATATGCAAAAGTGACTCAGTTACTATAAACGTGAAAGCAAAATAGAAAGGTATGTTGGTGTATGTTTGGGTTTTATGCAGCACTATTAACTTTCCTATTGCTAACACTGTCAGTTTTTTTCTCCACATTTTCCACAAAGACTGCCAGTTAGGGAACTTAATTTCAGACTGCAATCAAAGGGTGGTTTTTCCACAGGCTTAACTTCAGAGGCGATGTCTTTGAGAAGTTCCCCAGACAATTTCACTGCAGTATGAGTGTACTTTCCTCTGTTATCTTTGGGTAGAAGAGGTAGGAGAAGGAAGTCATGCAATATCAGTCTGCAATATGTTTAGCTGAGGGTAAGAAATAGCCAGGCTTGTAATTGCTTTGGGACAAGCTAGGATGGTTCCTCTGGCAGTGGGAGATTTTCTTTTGGTCAACCATGAGGGCAATAAGACAGATAAGAAAGGAGAGAGAGAGGTGGGGGAGAACCGAGAGGGGTGAAAGGGAGGGAGATTTTTAGATTTTCTGAAGTGTTCAGACAAAATAGAGGT
>VOQK01017035.1:10236-25835 GCA_015052645.1 Benitochromis conjunctus
TTTTTTTTTTTTTTTTTTTTTTTTGTTTTTTTTTTCCTTTTTTTTTTTTTTTTTTTTAACATGTTTTCTTCTACCAGTCAAATTTGGCGTTTCGGTTCCAGAGGCTGGTGAAGGGTTTTGCAGCTTGGGCTGAACCCACTCGATTTGCTCTGTGAAATCTTGTCTTTATGAAAAACTTGAGCAACAATATGTTTACCTCCTGGAGAGTGTTCTTTTTCTTGACCATGGAAAGGATCCCCAAAAGTTGATTCTGTTCATCTGGACGTAGCGTTTTCAGTGGGAGACACTACGTCCAGATGAATAGAATCAACTTTTGGAAATTTACTTACCTGGCTGATTGAGCATGCATCAAGACATGGAAAGGATCCTATGATCATCCTCCACTGTCATCTTCTGTGGACGTGCAGACCTTTTAGTGCTGCTGTGGAACATTGTGTTCCATTTTTCTTCTGAATGTGCCAAACTATCAATCTGTCCTCTCCCAGTGTTGCACGTCTTGGGAACAGTGAAGGATTTGTATTGTGCTTACAGTCTAAGCATCTTAGTTTAACTACCCTAAGAGCTTCTTTGACTGCATGCTTTGACTGCTAAAAATCTCGGATGAGTACGACTATTCGTGACCTTGACCTCAAGGTTAAGGTCAGAGGTCATGTTTACTGAAAATCTTGTAAATGCAATAGGTGTGTTAACGTATTAACGCTGTCAACGCTGTCAACGCGTTAACGTTGACAGCACTTTATTGTTTTTTAAAAACGGGTAAGCCGGTAAAACCCCTTTTTTTTTTTTTGGATATCTGGATAACTGGTCATGGATATCATCTGCAAACGTTGGTCTGATGCTTTTAGCATAAACAAAATTATATCATCAACATATAGTGATAGTCGATGGTCAGTGTGTCCTGTTGTTAACCCATAGATTTGTGGGTATGATTGTACAGTTACTTCAAAAGTGGAACTGCTAGTGTAAACAGCAGCGGTAGCAGAGGACCATCCCAGTTAGACTTTGAAGAACTAGGACCATTAAACCCTGTCAAAAACCTTCTCTGCATCTAAAGGGCTGTATTAGAAATTATGTTATTATTATTTATAATATGACGATGGCATTTTTCTTTCAGGCTCTGAGCTGTGCTCCTACGAGTTAGCAGCTCATAGATATCCTGTTCTCGAACAGAGGACCACTAAATGCCCCAAACTACCTGTTCCACCAAGGTATGTAGCAGCTTTTTACCCCAAACTCGGTTGCTTTTTTGCTTTTTCTGTGACCTCTAACCTCTGTCTTCCATTTTCAGTAAACCGCTGCCCGTGTTTAACCGCTGCACTCCGGTGGACATCTCATGCTACGCAAGGTTTGCTGAGGCTGTGGTGACGTTTGTCGGGGATAACAGTGTTCTGCACCGATTGATCGCTGGCGTCGCTGCCAGCAAAGAGATCATCATCGGACTTTGTGTCCTCGCACTGTGTGAGAACAAGCATCAACCTCTAAGACCAAACTATAATTCTCATATGGAAGTTCCAAAAACCGCAGTTCTTCTAATGGCCACTTGAGGCTCTAACATCACTTCTTTCTGCTCGTCTTTTTCAGTCCTCTCCATGATCCTCATGGTGATCATTCGTTACATCTCTGCCGTCCTTGTCTGGATCCTCACCTCACTGGTTGTCCTTGGATCCCTTGGTGAGATCACTTCCGGTCTGTTTGTTGCATTAAAGGAACTAAAGAGATGAAATGTGTCTGAAATCAGGGCTCTGCATTTTGTGTCTCAGCGGGGACTAGCGTACTCTGGTGGCTCTACATTGACTACCGGCTATACGGGAATGACACCTCCTCTAAAGTGCTGAAGGAAGCGAAGGAGGAGGTGGAGGTCACCAGAGATAGCGGACAGGCGCTGCTTGTCTATGCCGTTGCTGCCACTGTATTCACTGTATGTACTCGTCATCAAACAGAGCGGAGAAAGTGTGATCGGTTGGAGTTTTAAACCCAAGACTGACTGCGTGTTTTGTGTCCAGATCATCCTCCTGCTGCTGATGCTCTTCATGAGGAAACGAGTAGCTCTGACCATCGCTCTGTTCCACGTGGCAGGAAAAGTCTTCATCCACCTCCCCCTCCTCACCCTGCAGCCCTTTGTCACCTTCTTTGCCCTCCTGCTCTTCTGGATCTACTGGATCCTGGTCCTTCTCTTCTTGGGAACCACCGGTCAGTTGCAGCTGTCAAAGAGAAAAGCTGACGTCATAAAGACAGCGCTGATGTACTCATTTCTAATCCTATCACTCCTGGTCACTCCCAGTAAACATCTTAACACCTTCAACTCTGCTACTGCTACCTCGGCCTCCTGTCTTCAGTTTAAACTACAACGCTGTTTGATATTCGCTTTGTTTTGATAATAAGTCTATCAGCTGGTATATATTTGGTTTAAAAAAAAAAAAAACCCCAGTCATACACATGTTCACATGTCCAATATCTACAGTTTCTCTCTGTTCTTGTTGTACCTTTTTGGTTGTACTGGCTCATTCGTAAATCATCTATCCTATAAATTATGCTTGAAGCAATTACTGGAAACTATCTCTGTGGAATTGTGTTTCTGTTGAATGTTGAATGTAAAGTAGCAGATTTAATTTACTTTCATGCATCAAATCCGTCTTTCTCTCTTTGCTCTGTGTGGTCGTGCAGGTAACCCTGTAGAGAACGAGGAGACAGGGCTGACGGAGTTCAGACTGACCGGTCCTCTTCAGTACTTGACCTGGTACCATGCTGTGGGCCTGGTCTGGATCAGTGAGTTCATCCTGGCCTGTCAGCAGATGACTGTGGCCGGTGCCGTGGTCACATACTATTTCACCAGGTGAGTCTATACCACATATTTATTTTACATACCTTTTTCATACTTGGTATTTCACTGGGGGATTTGGTATATGATGGTATTTACATAGAAAAAACAGCTTCTCTTTGTCTGAGCCAATGATGCTAATAGATGTAGTAAAGCAACATGTTGGAAAGTGGATAAAATCAGCAAAATTACAAAAAAATTATTATTATTATTTTTTCTCAAGGTATTAAAATCATACAGTCTGTATTTCTAGACAACATAATACAGCACCTGTTTAGCCTGCCTTTTTAAACTCTGGGTTTCAGAGTGGATTCTTCACATGCGTAGCTCCTCGTTTCAGGAAACTTAAAGTTTCTGCTAAATGTCTCCTGATAGGAAAGACTCTTAACCACGACTTTGTGTTTCAGGGACAAGAACCGACTCCCGGTGACTCCAATCCTGTCCTCGGTCCTGAGGCTGGTCCGATACCACCTGGGCACAGTTGCTAAAGGATCCTTCATCATCACACTGGTCAAGATCCCACGACTCATCCTCATGTACATCCATAATCAGCTCAAAGGAAAGGTACAAAAACTTTATTTATAACTAGACTGCTAAGATGAGATTAAACCTTTATTAGTCGCACACCTGGGAAATTTGTTGTGTCACAGCTAGGGCTGCCACAAACGATTATTTTGATAGTCGACTAGTCACCGATTATTTTTGCGATTAGTCGACTAATCAGATCATGCATCCATGGACGTAAAACGTACAGCTTATTGTACTGTCATGCGTCTGCTCTTATATAACTATCATTAGGTTATAGCTTGAAGTGTTTAAGGCGTGTGCTAACTAAAAATAAAGACAAGTGATAGTTGATCAAACTTTAATGAAATTTGCTGATTGTCTCGGTGGAGTTGAATAAACTCAGCCGTCTGCTCCTTACTCCCTAAAATATAACAGGACACTGGAGTAAATTCGCTACCATCTCTCACTTCTGTGTGAAAACTATAACTTTAATCTCAGTCAAACCGGTTTACTCACGAACACATAAAACACTGAAAATAGCCAAACAACATTTTTAAGTTATCTAAGTGACTTATATATCATGTTTAACCTGAGTATTGAAAGACCGCGGGGGGTTTGAAAACGATGTGCTGGGAGTCCCCTGTTTTCGCCAGCTCTAGTGAGCCTTGACCTCCTGGTCAGTTCGTCTCCAAAAACGTCGGAGCACTTTTGCAAATATGTGATGTCTTGATAAACTGAGCAGATATTTGAAGTTTACACTGCTACATTCTCGCCTGAAAATATGTTAAAAGTTTATTTTGTGACCCAGAAAGAGTCATATTAAAACTAAGTAGCTGCCGCCATTGTTGGAAACTGGAATTGGCTAGGATTCTGGGATAGGTTGGGCCACGAAGGATACACCCGACCTATCCCTCAAATCTGGGGATAGGTTGGAGTCTTCGAATTTGGACAGCCTTCATCGCGTTGCCATAAAAAAATCCAATCCTCAAAAATTTGTTTTCACTTTTAATAAACATGAAGCAATAAAGCAATAAAATGCAACCGAAATACCTAAAATCAATGTTATATTTATTCAAATACCTAATCTTTAAAGAAGATAGTGCTTAGTATAAACTGAATATATACCAACCAAGTAAATTTTATTTGACCAGATCCCATTAAATTTAAGATTTTACATTGATCTTATGTAACAATTAGTTAAAGAAAGGGTTTGGGCAGATTGGGCAGCATCTGTCTGTATGCTGATGATGTTTTGCTGTTCATACAGAACTCTCCTCGTCACTACCGCAGCATTTCCATTGCATTAACAACTCGTTCATCCTTTTTTAACATGATTACATGTACAGTATGTTGTATGTGACATGTACACATAAATACATTTTATATATAACCTGATATTATCTGTTGTTTATCAGGAGAACGCGTGCGCTCGCTGTATGCTGAAAACTTGTATCTGTTGTCTGTGGTGTTTGGAGAAGTGCCTCAACTATCTCAATCAGGTAATACTCCACTCTCTTCTCTTCTCTTCTCTTCGTTGATATGATGGCCTTACCCATGTCTGGTTTTATTTCCCAGAATGCATATGCAGCCACAGCCATCAACAGCACCAGTTTCTGCACGTCTGCACGTGACGCCTTCGTGATCCTGGTGGAAAACGCTCTGCGGGTCGCCACAATCAACGCCATTGGAGACTTTGTGCTCTTCCTGGGGAAGGTGAGGCGGGAGCTTGATTTTTCATTGCTTTGGAGGAAGGATCTTCACTTTCACTGTGACCACCTAACTGAATGTTGGTGTACCAGAGCTTTGGGTGCTCCGGTACGGTAGAAAAGCTCTGTATAAGAACCAGTTCATTTAACATTTACAGCAGTTCTGTTGGATTAAGTTCTGAATTTCCAAAACACATGACTTTACACACTTTTACTGGTCCCCCATGAAGTGAGACTTGATGCCATGTCTAAATGTTTTTTCTTTGCTTTTACACCAGTATGGGTGGTGAAAGGAGCTATTAGCTAGCCAGATCCAGAAACAGTGCTATTATGTTCTTCTTCCTTCATGTTCTTTGGATTTGTTTTTTATCTGTAAAATCTAGTGGCAGGGAGGGCTTTCATTTTGGCTTTTCTCCATGTTGAGCTGATAGATACATTTCTGTCTTGCAAACACCCCAGCAGAGCTGATGCTGATGTTGACCGGGAGGTTACCTGTCTAAGGTGTTCTCAGGAGCTCTGTTGCTTTCTGTCTTTAGTCAAATAAAAGTAGCAAGTGAACCTTGAAGCATCACGGCATAAGCGGACAGTGGATTTCAGTTTTTGTTTTCCCACCTGTCATCAGTTTATTTGAATATGTCTCCTCAGATCCTGATTGTGACGACGACGGCGTTCGCTGGAGTCCTCCTCCTGAACTACCAGCGGGATTACGCGGAGTGGCTGCTGCCGCTCATCATCGTGTGTCTTTTCTCCTTCCTGGTGGCCCACTGCTTCCTATCCATCTTTGAGATCGTGGTGGACGTCCTCTTCCTCTGCTTCGCCATCGATACGAAGTACAACGACGGCACTCCAGGGAAGGAGTTCTTCATGGACAAAGCTCTGATGGTGAGATCTTTCATCTGTTTCCCTCAGAGCTTGGTGAATTCACTAAAAGGACCAATATGGCAACATTCAACTCTGAAAATATGCTAGTGCAATGATTACCTTCAGTTCAACAAGTGGGAGTTTGTTGTAGAATCTCCAATTTGCAATGCATTATGGGATGTGTAGTTACTTCATTGTTAAACATGATTATGCACACTGTTTTGTGCTTTTGCCCTTTTTCCATTTTCCTTAATTTTTTTCATCCAAATCAAGTTTTGATGATCATGATTCCTCTTATAAGGATTTTCTTGAACATCAAATGGGTATCGAATGAAAGGAAGCTAACATGGGACAAATAAGATCCACACGAGTAAGTGCAGTGGTGTTACTGTTAGTGTGTCACTCCCCTGTTTTAACCTGTTTGGGCTTCGTTCCACTTTTCTGTGTTCCTGCAGGAGTTTGTGGAGAGCAGCCGGCGGTTGGAGCGTGCCGTGGAACGTGGGCGGAGTCGGGTGAAGGAAGTGGCGTCAGAAGGGGCGGAGATCAAGCCCATGGTGAGTGACAGTGACACCAGAGGGGGCGTGGCCAGGCAGAAGAGCTCTTTGGAGGAGGCATCGGGTCCAGACTGGGGTGGTGACGGGGAGTGGGAGGAGCTTCAGGAATTCCAGGTGTACTACCTGTTGGTGGGGGTGCTGGTGGATTGGATGCTGATGGAGCAGAGCGACTTCGTCCTCTGTCTCAGCGAGGACGTCATCCTCTTCCTCTGTGTCTATCTGCCCACGTCCACTCTCTTCCTGTTCGTCAGACTGCTGCACACGCCAAACCCCGCCCCCTCTGCCAAATCACATGTTAAATCAGCCGCCGTAAACACTGTGTGCTAACCCATACATGCTAACTGATGCATGTGGTGACTCAAGCATGCTGACTGGATGACCCACTGACGCATGCTAGCCAAACCCATTTACACCGCTGCCCTCATCATCATCATCATTGTGCTGACTGCTTCCTCAGGGACTAAACTTCTACTGACTTTTTGTTTGTAATCTATTTATTTTTTACTTTTGTAATTTTTATATTTGAAATATTTTTTTATAAATTTGTGGATGTTTTGTTGCTGTTTGAGTGAATTTCTGTTCAGCCTTATTTTCTCACTGCGGTGCTTTAAACGAGAAGAAGGACTCAGCAGATGGTAAGCTGCAGCTTCAGGTTCATGGTTCAGGCTCCCTTTGTGCTTCTGTGATTCTGGTCCTCTCATCACATTTTTACATAAACTACCTTATAATAGGAGAAAAAGTCAATCTTTAACTGAGATGTAAACTCTGCTCTTCCTTGCTGAGCTGAATGATCGAATAACCAATAAAAATGGAACAGATATAAGACAGGTTAGTTAATTTTTCAAATATAAATCAAAAATGTTTACACAGTTCAGTTTATAGACCATAGATTAAAAAAAATCTATTTTTCGGGAGCTGATTGAGGTTAATTAAAGGTGATTTTTAGAAAGCTGCTTTCTTCTGGGTCCTGGCTTCTTGTTTGGTTTCATAGAATGATATTTCATCACTTGAACTCATGTCCGGCACAGTTCGAGCAGCTTAGGAAGAGCTAGGTCTGACTTGGAAATGAATTCTAAAGGGTTCATTATTTTCCCCACCAGATGTTTGTTTCTGGTAGAGTGAGAAGAATTAAAAACCAGAAACCAGGTGGTTGTCACGTCCTGTATGTTTGTCCATCAGCGACCCCCGACAATCAACCAAAGAAAAACTGCAGAGAAACAAAAACCAACCAAATCTAGAAGTGCAGCAACAACAGAGAGATGCAAAGGACCACTCCAGCTCTTTTAGGTTTGTCCAGATTGTGTTTCAGTTTGTGAAAAATCCCCAGTTTTCTGTCACGGTAGTAACAGCAGTGGAAAAATAGAAGGTAGAACTCCCTTTTATCAGGAAGAGACCTCCAACAGAACCAGGCTCAGGGAAGGATGCACAGTCATAATCAGTTGAAGGTTATTTGCCAGCTTCTAGGTGAATCTTTTACAAATATAACACTAAAGACTTCAGTTAGTCTGACAGTGAAGCCAATTTGGCCTATAAACCGTCATTGTTTTGCTAATGGTTGCTCAGTTAAGGATTTATGACAGGAGGTCCTCCCTTGGTGGCAGTAACTACATAGATCTTAGAACCGTTTGTAGACAAAGTGGTGGTTAAAGGTGATGCTATCAGGAGGCTACTGCTTGTATGAAGTCAGATATCAGAATGTAAGACATAGTAAATCTTGTGGTGCTGTAGTACTCAAGGAAAGGGATTTTACCACAAAAATCTAAAACTGTAACAAAAGTGTTGTTTTTTTTTTTTTTTATCCCATTCTATCAGAAACATAGTAACATCTTCCAGAACTTAATGTTTTACCCTCAAAATTTACCCTTTTTAGCTCTAAGTCCATAGAGCCTCATTTATTCTGGGCATCCCCGTGAGTGTCCCCATGAAACAGGAAGTCCAGAGATTGGAACTTTCATGGAAATAAGGGACCAACTGAAGAATCGTTACACTCCTAATAATAATAATAATAATAATAATAATAATAATAATAAAAACTGTTACCTGAATAACTAGGAAATATGCAAACCCTGCTCCAGCTATGTGGACCTGACTCATCTTCACCTCCCATGATGCTCTGCTCTCCCCTCCATACCCTGTGTGACTGCCTGTAATGTGTTTGATCATGACTTGTGTTAACCATATGACCATTTTCCTGTTTCAGGCTCCGGGGACAAGTTCAGCTTGACCAAAATCAGCCAATGGGACTTGTTAAAAAGAGACATTCCAAATGTTTATTTTTACCAACGTGTAACATGTTTACTATGGTTTCACTCCAGGGAAAACAATATTTTAATAAGAAACTGTAAAAAAGTAACAATGTAATGAAGCACTTTATATTGAAGCGCTGCAGATTTTAAACCGGCTGATGCATTTTTTCGTAGTGATGTCCTTTTTTATAAAACTCACCCCAACTCATCGCTCACTCTTCAGTTCCTAACAGTTTTCAGCCACTTTTCCATTTTTTGTCTTAACGTTTGTTCTGGAGACGACCCGCGCATCGCCGACAACAGCTCCTCAACCAAGTCATCGAAGAGGCGTGGCCTGTGGACAGGCGGAACAGCAGCCATAAAACTACATTTATTTGGTGGACGAGATCTGTCCAGGTCAGACTGAGGCTGTCAGACTCCATGTGGGATGGATCACCACGAGTGTGCATTTTTTGATTTTTCTATCATAGTTACTGCTACAACCTGCAAGGTGTGGGTCATGAGACCAGTCATGTGACTCCTTAATGCAGCACCTTCAGTTTGCTGAAGCCTGAAGTTCTCCTGCAGCTAGGAAGGACAACAGAGTGTGTGGAGAAGATGGGGTTAGTGGCTCTTTTTTTAAATCCACCAGACTTGTTTGACAAAAACAGGGATTTTTGTAACACTGAAAATGAGTGTTGTTGTCCTCTTTGTGTGGCTTTTGCTTTTTTAATGCATTAGTTTGGGTCTGAACTAATGCATTAAAACACCAAAGTCACACAATATTACAAACTAACTAACCAATTGTGGCAACAGTAGATGAGTAACTCCTGTGTTCTTTGAGGTAAAATTACTGTTTTTATGAATGGGGTCTGGTGGAGTGTAACGGCTTCAGTTCCTTGTTAAATAGCTGTTTAATATGGGTAAAGTGGAGAAAATCTTGTGTACATAGCAGCTCATGGTTCTAGTTTGTGGATCTGCTTGTGGGCGTGGCCTATTGCCACCTACTGCAGATAACATATTGACTGTGAACAATGGAAAATAATTTTAAAAGGTTTCCTGACTGATAAATCAATACATTTGAAATCATGCTCTTTTAAAAAAAAATATCAATCAGTCATTTCAAACACCAAGATATGTATTGTGCATTGCCTAAACATATCAGGACAGAATCTTTGATGCATATCAGACCTATAAATAGCCTATAGAAAACTGTTTCCATCAGTCACATGACTCTCACCTCGTAGGCTGTAACGATCAGCCGAGTCCCCTCATGGTCGGGGCTCGAAACGGTTTACTGGAGTCAGTGACGGACGCTCCAACAAACAATCACCCGGATCCCACTCCCTGTCCAGAGCTGATCTCTGAAACCGCCACAAATCAACTTGTTGTTACCATCGAGAAGACGGTGGGGGATGTGACGGCTGAGTTCAGTCAGCAATAAAAAATACTGCATCATGTGACCACATCAACAACGACAACAAGTCTTCCTGCTTCCTTTTGTTCAACATGTTCCAGGTTCAATGATTAATTTCGCCTCAGGCAGGAAGTCCGACCAATGGCTCGACTGTCCGAGGTTTAATCTCCTTTTATTGCTCAACAAGGCAACTCATTGGGCAACCTGAGCAAGAAAGGTTGCCCAAAATGTGAGTTTGAGTTATTAGAAAGTCTCGAGTTAAGTGCTGAAGAAAGTGGAACTTTTGATTTGAGAGAAACGGTGCTGCCGAGGTAAATACTGTCCTGGTTGGCCAACATGTTGCCTTGTTTGCCCTGCAGGTTGAGCTGTGTGTGAGGCTGAATCCAAGCGTCCTTCCTTCAGACTGAAATAAAGACGTAACCCAGATAGCAAACATATCTAGGCCTTATCTGGGCACTTACAGCTCAGTTATGTTGTGTAGGCTGAACACTCCTAAATCATCCTAAATCATTATGAGGACCTGCACATGAATAACTCCCATTGGAAACCAGGTTCAAAATGGAGGGAAATTCATGAAGGGTGAAAATTTAATTACATATGTTGTAGTGTTTATATACCCATCACTTTTAAAAACTACAGAGAGAGGTTATCCAGTTTCACTGTCTTTGGACCTTCTGTGGAAAAACATCTAAGTATGCTTGAAGAACTTGGTGAATTTCCAGGGAAACTTCAAAATGTTGCAGAAAAGCCTAACGTTTGTCTTTTCAGTGGAATAGAGAGACAGAAAACATTCTTTTTCCTGTTGTCTGAGGTTTACAACCTAATTAGTGCTGCAAATAAAATCCTAAAATTTCCCTCACCAAAACTGAAGCTCAGAACATTTGGACAGTCGGTTAGTACAGAAACCTCACAGCAGCCATATTATTGGTCAGATAATTGCATTAAAAATGCTCCAGCAAACACGGTGCAGAGGTCCACTTCTAACTCCAGTTAGTTGAGGTGAAGCCTAGCAGACAGCTAGCAGCTAAAGTCACCTGTATCACCATCCAGCTGTCAGTCAAATAGGCCACACCCCTAATTATGCAAACTTTAAGCCTTAATATAATAAGAGGTGAGTTAAAAAACATTCTCAACCTGTAGAAGTGTTATGAAAGTGTAAATTATCTATAGAGACAAACACCGTTTTTGTATAAACTGTAAACATGTTTATTTCTGCTGTAAAGTTTTAACATGGGGGTTTATGGGGACTGACTCGCTGCTGGAGCCTCCGGTGGATGTTAGAGGAACTGCAGCTTGTGGGCACTTTACCATTTGGATCAGCTTAAGTGGAAACAGCAACTTTCATCCACATTATTCAAAAAATGTTACCTTTACGAGCTGTTTACAGTAAACTGAAGCTATTTCCATGGAGACATCTGAAGGATGAAGTCTGGAGTTTGGACGTTCTCTGGGTTCAGTCAGTTTAAAGTTTGTGTTCAAACATCGACCTGTTGACATGTTTCTGATCTGAGTCTGCTGCTGTGATGATGAACACCTGTGTGCAGTTTTAACACTTTTCGTTCCTGAGATGTTAACGGGTGCAGCTGATTGGCTCCGACCGGTGGTGTTTAGGCTGCGACTGTTCCCATCATGCACCTCGTCTCTGCCAAACACCTCCTTCACTTCGACAGATAAACCGCTCAGAGAGGCCAAACTGAGGAGCGTCTCCTCCAAACAAAAACAAAACAATCCGACAGATTTACAAGCTGTTGTGGGAAATCTCTCCGTGTGCAGAAAACTGGACCTCACTCTGACATTCAGCTTTCAATTATTAAGAGCATGTGTGTGAAAAAGTGGCGAAGCCGTGGTCGCCGCACTCGATGCTCCGAGCATGTTAACTAATTGCACTAAAGACGGAGTTCATTCATCACTGACGTCCATTTGAAGTAGCTGTAAAGTATTTTAGATGAACAGTGTTCGTAGCTCAGATATTACCACACACACTTACACTCTCACACACACTCACACACACACACATTTATTCATGTTTAAACATCCCGAAATGAAAAAACTAAGAGCAATCAAAGGAAATATTTATCTCCTGCTCCTCAGATACATTTAGTTTAGTTTTGACCATGTGACTGCTGTCGCCAGGCAGATTAACCTGACTGCAGGAACTGAGAAGTTTCATTCCAACATCAGAAAAGTCTCATCATTTCAAATATTCAGTTAGAATTTGTACAGATACTTATATGCAGGACTCAAATCCATCAGTGTGATTGGAATAATGACAAAAAGGAGATGGGGAAAAAAATGTGATATAAAAACTGTAAAATCCTCATTAGGCTTTAAGTGGTGTGTCTGCTAAAACACAAACAGACTTCACTTTGGGGTATTTTGGTCCAGACGTCTCTACAGAATTGAGACACTTTGGAGGGTTTTCCGGCGTGACCGGCCTGTTTAAGGTCACACAAAAGCAGTTGAGTCCAGGCTTTGACTCGGCCACTTCAAAACCTCATTTTGTCTTTTTTAGCCATTCAGAGTGTTTCTTAGATCGTGGCACGATGTGCTTCTTATTGAGGTGTTTTAATCGATTCAGTTTGTCAGGCAGGTTCTGTTTAAGTTTTTTTCCTGATTCAGCAGGTCTGGCAGTGATCAGGCTCGGCTTTCCAAAACATGTGGTTAATCTCAGTTAATTCATTATTTACTTTTACAGACATGTTTGTTTTAAGGATTTACCAACTGACTGTGAACGTGAAAGTTTTATGTCTGTTGACATTTAGCGGACTGGCTTGATTAGCCTGAAATATCTGCTGGGTGGCCCTTACTACTCCTCTAACAAGTCAATCTAGGAAATCCTTCTGTTTCCATGTGTCTCATTTACTTTATGTGAGAATCATGAACTAACAAAGCAAATCTGTTATTTCTTTAACTCTATTTCTTGTTGGAATGAAACATTTCAGCTCTCTTCCTCATCTGCTGATTAATTATATGCTTCGTTTACCAATTTCAATCCATCCAATCGGCACGCAGAGGTCAAGCTCCGCCTGCTGAAGGTGTAGGGTCAGCAGGTGAGCTGTGGGTTAGTGACGCTCCAATCAGAACGTTTGTATCGACTGACTGATGCAGCGTTGTCATAATCAGATTATGTTTTTTTTTTTTATGTAAACACATGGTGCATCTAACTTTAAGGTCACATCTGTCACATCTGTCACATCTGCATAAAGAAAACAGCTTTTTAAAAAAGAAGCATCAGTTTGAAATCACTGAGGTAAAAAAAACCCCAAAAACCCAAATTTAAGGCTGAAAGTTTCCTCGGGTGTTATATTTGTTCCCCCCCCCCCATTTTGTCCCATCTCAGAAGGTAAAGAAACCCTGAACTGAACCCCACATCTGTCACAAACGTGACCTCCGCCGGTGTTTGTGATGTTTGTGCTGCTCGTTGCTCAGTGACATTGAGGTTACAGCCTGTGTGAAAACATTTCACCTCTCGATTTTTAAAAAGAAGTATTAAACCTTCATCGTTAGCTGCAGGGTTATCAGGTTACATCTCGTTTTTCAGAAGGAGATTTAAGGAGGTTGGAATTATCAGCCTGATGCTGTTGTATGTCTGTGGACTGCCCACGGTTTTATTCCTGACTAGCTGTGCGTGGCTTACAGTTAAAAACAAAATGCTTGTGTAAATTATCCTTGGACTTGGACCCCCTCAGTCAATAGCTCCGCCCACTTTGGGCAAGTTTTTTTCTGATTGACTGCCTCTCACAAACAGGTTTTAAACTTTTCTTTTCAGTTTGAGGTGGTGGGTTGATTTATTTATTTCTTGTAAAGGACAGATTTAAGAAGTTTAGAATGGGTTAGCTTTGAGTGTCGACAAATTTGACCAAACTCACAAAAACGATCCAAATACAAAGTAAATTTATGTTTTTTTTTAAAACTTCACAACATTGGGAAAATATAATCGTGATGAACTGAAACAAAGTTTTGCTTTATGTATTTCAGTTAACTAAAATGTTTTTTCAATCTTTAGTAATTATAATAAGTGGTCTAAACAGGAGGTGGGTGGGGCTACTGTGCTTGATGTCATAGAGCTTCAAAAGAGGAAAAAAACTCTTTGAATCTAAGCCTTTAGAGCATTAACCTGAGCTTTTGGCTCACAGGGATTACTTGAGAATACAGTCTTTATTTGAAATCTGTTCAGTATGAACATCGACAGCAGGAACAGGTGGACACAGGTGACAGGAAATAAGTAAAAGAAGGAGAGCAGGTGTATTCAGGACGACATCCTCTTGTTTGAGCTGGTTCTTTGAGTTTGTGTGAGCGAGGTTTCAGGTGGTCAGTAGTATTTCACAGAACCTGAAGGGGACGGTTAACTCTGACCTGCCCCCGTTTCTGCATGCCGCTCTTCGGGTGTTGGTATTTGGAAATCTTGGCAGTCACGGCTAAAAATGGTCTTATCTATTCTCCCGTGAAGTTCATAGATTCATTTGTCGGAGCCTTGCAGTCGTTTCTGGCTTTTTACCCCTCAGCCATAAAAGTTTGACCTTTTAGTGACCTCAACTTCAATGTGAAGGTCAGAGGTCAAGTTTTCTGAAAATCTTGTGGTAGGTGCATCTACTAGGAGGCTGGGGGTAGCACTCAAAACTCTTGAGTTTTGATAACATGTTCGCATATTCTCTCCAGATTATTAACATCCCAACCTAGACTACTCTGATATTTTCTTAAGAACATCAGTTGTCAGTTTGATATGATGTCCAAAAATGTCCTTTTTTATTTTATTTTTTTACTCATAATGGCAAAAAAAGTCCCAAATCTAGATCTTTAAAGTTTAAAGACTTGCAACTTGAGCCAAGCTTTGAGTCTGTGCACAGCTCTTTGAGTAATCCTGTTAACAGACAAACCAAACCAGTTACAGATAATTTTTTATTCAGATGTGATTTTCTGAGCCTTGGGAGTGATCTTTCTTTAACATTGGAGCGTCTCTAACTCGTCCTCTACGTGCCACCCATCTCACTTCGGTTGTAGGTTTTAAATAAGGCAATCTGAGACTGTTTCCCAGCTTCCTCAGGCCCGGATCGGAGCAGATGAAGGGCCGGTGTTGTAGTAAAGTTGCATGTCCATGTTTTCCAGCTCCGTATTGCAGCGCGTCGTCTTCGTACGGTGTGAATAATCTGCTGTTAGGTCCACAGCACTAAAAACTCTGACGTCTTTGTTTCCTTCGGATGTGACTCTTCGTCTTCATGAGGGACGGCTTCATAGCAACAAGAACAAGTTAAGACTTTAGGCAACACGAGTTTAACTGTCAGGTGTAACACTAGTGTTTGTTTTCTCTGCAGTACGAAGTGGTTTGTAACACTGAAGAACTTTTTCTTTGGCTCTGGGTTGTTTTTTTTATATTTATCATTTCTTATGTATATTTCTTTTTTAAGAAAAATAATAAAAAGGAAAATTTGAATCTGTGCTCGGTATCTTTGTTGAGTTTCAAGATCTGTGTGTTATCATATCAGTTGGGAATATAATCGACAGATTAATCGT
>VOQK01017039.1:7358-24455 GCA_015052645.1 Benitochromis conjunctus
GTAATCCACAGTGGGAATCGCTTCCAGTGTGGACGCAGCTTTATGTGTGGTGCAGCCTTCTTTTCATGACCAATTTCACCCGGTAACAGCCGGCAACCACTTGGCAGCAGGTTTGGGAATACACAGTTTCCCACAGTGACCTGTAGTTGCTGACCGGTCACCAGTGTGACTGAGGCCGTATAAACATTATGACTGAGATATTTCATATGCATGTGTGTGCGTGCAGAATATAGTGCCAATATATCTGACCAAGGTGTGATGGACCAAAATGTTATAATCTTTCTATTTAAATGAAATAATTCTATTTAAAAATCCAACTTTCTTTAAAAACAATAAACTGTACACACACACGCTTGCATACAAACACACACACAGACAGTGTGTTCACCTTGTAATCCTGGAACAATCTCAACAACATCTTCGTACACCATCAGAGTAGCAGCTCTTTCTGGCAGCAGGTCCAGGCTAATGGATGAAAATACTAGAAGAGAAACAAACACACACAGTGTATAGGAATAACTTCACTATGAGATTAGAAACAAGCTCTAATCTACCACTTTACTAATCACTCTGAAACACAAGTCATTAAATCATCTTTATGCATTTTTAATAGTCCTGCTTTCATCCTGTCTGCTGTGCAGGACCGCAGTCTGACCCAGCAAACTGCACTTCTTTCCTCTTCCTTCCTTTTTTCCTCACTCGCCCATTGTTCAGAGCTGGTAAGCGTGATAATCCAATTGGCCGCCGTTCCGTTGGCTCATAATAACCCCCTCCCCACACACACACACACGCGCACACACACAATACTCCAGGCTCCTGGGAGGTATTTTGCGTGAGTGTGTGTTAGTGAAAGGGAAGCTTAAGCAGCCCCCTTGCTGGGTTTTGGCATCTAACGCTATAAATTAGTAATGGAGCACGCCACTCATTAGCTCACACACCTGGCACAAAAACTGTACTTTTTTTTCCTTCACACACATAAAAACATAAAACATGAAAACAATCTGTTAATAACATTGTGAGACACTATTCTTGTTAATCTGGTTACTTCTCAAAATATATGTACGAGGTCTCACATGCCATACTCGCGCACACACACTTACCAGGTAATCTGGAGGGAGTCCAGGGCACAGAGTTAGGGACATATCCCTGTTTGGTTGCGGTGACAACAAGCGGCGTCCCAAGACGATAGGGAAAACGCAGGTAAATGTTGCCGTCGGCTGATGAGGTTTCCGTTGTTAATGAAGTACGATTGGCAAAGAGCTGTACGGTGGCTCCAACCAGGGGCTGGTGAGTGCTGGCATCGCTCAGGTGAACCTTCAGAGTCACCTCTGTGAAGACAAGAGTTCAGTATTTGTAAGGTATGAAGTCTCCATTAACAGCGAGTGATAAACATACAAAAAACACGAGGCTTCTGTGATTACAGCCATCTAAAATGCCATCGTCTTAGCTATTTTCAGCGTCAGTGCCAGGCTTTTGGCCTACAAATCCAAATCCCAGCCAATCACACAGTGATGGCTGTCTGACCATTTCCTGGACTACCGCCAGTGGCACTTCCCCTCTAAAACAATGGGCCATTTCCCTCTCTCAAAGAAGCCTTGGAGCTGAAGGGGGGAAAAAACAACTGCACATACAAACACCTTCTCCAACGGAGACGAAGAATAATTAAAACGTTAAAAGACACACGCCCGAAAGCTGCCTGTGGAGTAATAATAATGTTCCATTAGCATTAACAACAGTAATAATAAATCTTGGACTCCATTACGTGTTGTACACACTATCACTTTCAGGTAAGACCTGATGTATTGCACAACTAATTGGCTTATGAATATCACTTCTGCAATGCAACTTTATTATAAAAAGTAATAATGATTTTCTGTATTTAGGGAAAAAAAAAAGTTTCCACCTTCTCAAATATAAATATTTACTGCCTTTGGTGCCATATGACAATCAGAGGAATACCTGAGGAACAAGTAATCTGAATACCACCACAGGCTGAAAATATACCAGCATATATTAGCCTGTCCATTAGCCTGAGTCATTCAGGACCAGAAAAACTAGCCTTGATTTCAAAATATAGCAAACAATGAACAAGCCATGACCACAGTACTCTCAGGTTTAAATGCATATAAAAATAAAAAAAAACTCAGCTCTTTTCCATCAAATGACATCTGTATAGTCTAGCCACCCAACCCATGTGTCCACAAACTTTGAGCTGAACCACACTAATCGAGGTTGCACAATAAAATAAAGTCAAGAGAATATGACACCTCCACTGATGTCATGGTTCACACTTCAGATCAGGAAAAGCCTGCTTTGCTCAGGGCCAGTCTATTTCTATTTTTATTGAAATACTCCGAAAGGGTTTAATGGAGGTCATACAAATGCGGTTTGGTACAGGCGACATTAACAACCAACCAACCAACCACTTCCATTATATATTTTATACATTATATAAACAGTGAATCTTCACTTATACCCATGCTTCTCAAACTGCAGGGTGTGGGTGAACAACCATGTGAAAAATATGAAGTGAGATTGAGTAAATTAATGGGTATATAAATTACTTCTGCAGAAAACAAACATAAATAAACAGCCACTGCACATATGTTTAAGTAAAATGCATCGTGTATAATTATTTCCTGTTAATAACTGATAAAAACAGCAGGGTGTGTGGGGCATGACCTTCTGTTGGCTTCAGAAGTGGAGCATCCTACATGAAGTTTGAGAAGCATCGACACATACGGTCGTATCAAGTGAACTAAAGGAAGGTGCGATGTTAAATTTCCAAAGTGATTTTGAAAACAATATGTGGCATATCTATCAGATATCACGCACTTCTTGCAGCACCAATCACACAGTGACACACTCAGATTGTCTTTCACTGCAGAAACTCTACATCAGCTGTCATATCTCCAAAGATCTCCATCTATTTCACTCCACTATTGTCTTAATTGAGAATTTCAACCTTAAGCTAACCTGCAGATCTTAAAGAAGGAAAGTCAAACACTCTGAAAAACAAACGTTTAATCTTCACATTCCAGAGTCATCATAAAAAAAAAAAAAACTTGGTAGAGAGCACTATAATTCACAGCTACAAAAACAAACAGTCCCCATCTTTGCACACATGACAATTTGGATCCTGTTTGATCACAGGCTGACCCACGGTGGCCTTTCAATTGTGCTTGAAAGGTTTCCCCCCCACCACTCCTCCCTCTACCATTACCAAAACATGCCCACCTCCCCCCCCATTCTCACTGAATTTTGTCTTAATGCTTCCTTGAAACCTCACCCACAGTGACACACACAGGCATACATGGCTTGACAAATCCCCCTCCCCCCGCCGAGGGATCCTCTGGTCAGTGGGAAACCACTTTGACAACGTGAAGGACAGAGTTCAGCCCGAGTGCACGCTCCACCTACAAAAAAAACAAAAAAAACAAGCTCTGCACCAAATTATAACTTGGGAAGAGAGGACGGTACGGGCTGCTTAGTACAAGAAAAGATCTGGCAGAGCAATGTGTCAGTTTCAAACCAAAACACATAATTATCCACAGGTGTGAAGATCCGCTTCATTCCTGGGTTTTTTTTTTTCTTTTTTAACATTTGGACTGCGTCAGCAGAGAATTGGGAAACAAGCAGACTGGATTTCCCCATGATGGAAACCCTCCACTGCTTCCTCGAGTGTGCTGGAGAGCTCTTGACCTCACTTCCTGTCCCACTCCCCCTGATATGCTGCTACGGGTACCAGCTGTGCTCACTTTAAAACAAAAAAAATAAAAAAATAAATCCCCTGGGAGACTTCAAGACTGACATACACACACACAAATGTAGTCCCCTCCCAGTCCTCGTCCAATAAATCAGTACCGAGGTGACATCATTGTTAAACAACCTAAAAGTCTCCTCTGACCGCCCCGAGGGATGGCCAATACCTCCGATTCTCCAGTGAAGCCTCCATAGCTGCTTCTCCCTATTTGTGTGTGCACTGAGCACCATATGGAGAATAAAGGCTTCAAAGAGTTTCCCCCCTGACCAGCACTGCCATCTCAGACCAATTATCTCAGCTCAGCAGCAAAAGCAGCAGGATAGCTGTGTGTATGTGAGTGTGATGGATGCAAGAGATGCAACCAAGAGGTAAACAACAAAGAAGAGAGAATGAGTGTGCCTGATTTTTTTTCTTCCTTCTAGTTTGAATTAAGTTTGAGAGACAGTGATCATTTCAACCTTATGAAACTTAGGTGTGATAAATGAGGAATGGGTAGCATGGCTGGCCTCCACTGGGCGTGTGAGATGGTTTGGTGTTCTTCCAAGGAGAGCTGGGGGAAGCAGAAGCTTTCTGCACACGTGGTTTGGTTAAGTGAAGATATGTAATATGACAGCAGAAGGCACGCAAGCACTCAGTGCTCGTTATAATCAGCACTTTGTTACGAGCTACGACAGTTTAAAGTGATGTCATTATAAAAAACTTCCAAAGCATTCAGCTCGTGAAGATATTAACAGATGAACACAGTATTCACGTGTGAAGGTGAAGTATTGTTGAAAATATAGAGTTTTCACTTGGTTTGATAAACTTTAAATAACTGGTTACATTATTTGCTGAGAAAAAATGGATTTTACCATATCAGTTACGACAAGAACAGTATAATTTGTGATATTTGTTAACCATAAGACATTTAAAAACTTTACAGTAACCGAAATGAGCAGTATCAGGTTTGGGTTTGGGACACGGTTCAGTGTTTTTTCCCCCCAAAATCTTCCAAAACCAGAGCAACACCAGCTTTGTTAACTTTGTTCACCTTACTGTAAGCTGACCTTTATTTCAAATGGTCAGAAATAACAAGAAAACAGGAGAAAAGTCTGGATCAGTCTAAAAACTGCTATCCCACCAAAGCCTTGTGCTGATCCATGAAAAAACCCTGCAGCTGTTTGGTTTTCAGGGTTTAGTCAGAAACAAAAAAAACAAACGGCAAAAAAAAGAAAAGAAAAAAGATATTGGCCAGCAGAAAAGATATTCTAAGATATTCCTCATCTCTATATTAAAAATTGTGGGTCATTTCAGATTCTGGGAAAATGTGCTGGATTCTGCGGAGCACTTCCTGCGCAAAGTACACTGCGCCTCACACTCGCTTCAGTCATGCCGTACAAATTCAGTAAATTTCAGTTTCCTATGTCTTCACCAACTAACAGGTAGGGAATAAATTTAAATTAATGTTCTTTGTTCTGCCATCTTCAGGGCCATATTAGGAAGCAAGTTCAACACACAGATAACAGGATATATTTTTGTAATCTGGCTAAACTATAAAAGGGATTACAGTCTAATGTGGACATGAACGCCTCAAAACTAGTCCTGGAACAGTCCTGGGATTTATAAACTCAGAGCCAAGCACTTAAATTTGTCACTTGGACCCAAGCAGACTTTAAATACTCATAAACCCAGAAACTATAACTCAACTTTACGCCCAACAACTTTTTTGATGCGTACGCGTCGACAAGATGTCAAATGAACAGGTCAACCCAGATCTTCCCAAATCTAGCTACGATCATTTTCACTGCCCACTGTCAGAACGGCAACACGTGATTGCAGATATATTTTGAAGTATGTGTTTTCAGCACAAGCCTAGCACCTAACGTGTGTCTAGTTAGCTTAAAATTGTGTTGGGCACCTGAAGTAAGAACAGTCAGGTCATTCAGTTAAACACCATATAAACCAATGGGAGCCTGATGGTCTACAAAATCACCTGGAAAAACTACTTAAGCTTTACACATTTTCTGTTGTGCTACTCAGGATAGTTTAAGCTCCTCTGTTAAAGAGACTGTGACATGCTGATGCAATTCATGATGGCCAAACATGGCAGCAACAAACTTGCATGGCTGAAAACAAAAATAGGTTAAAATTGAATGAAGTCTGTGATAACAGAATGGTAAAAATGACTGAAACTCCAAGATGATGTCCTTTAAAATGTTTGTGTCAAAAATTATTATTTAAAAAAAATATAAAAACAGAGCAACTGAAATCCTCGTGTTTCCTTGCTTAAGCTACTTCAATGATTATTCTCATTGTCAAATGACTGGGAAATGGTTACAGCTCTAAAGTGGTTCGAAAAAACTGTGACATCAAGGGGGTAATTTCACCGTCTCAAGCAGAAGCACATGGCTGATTACGAGAAGACCGAGAAATCATGTGAGAAACTGGAAGAAACAATAAAAATCACACACGTGCTGCGCTCGAACAGGCGGGACAGCAGAGCATTTACATAAAGGAAATCTGTGTTTCAGAGCAGCAATGTGAATATTGTTGTAAACAAAAACAGCAATGCACTCACCCCCCCCAAACAATTTATGATTTAGGCAAAACAAAAACAGTTTTAGGACTATATCGTCTACACCATGCATGCCTTTTCAACCTTAGGCACCAACAGACTGTTGTTTTTGTTTCTGGATTTAATAACTTGTCTAACCACAACACACAGGCATCACAATTACTGTGGCTATTATTTTACCCTTCAGATAAACAACAAACATCTGTGGTGATCTTACAAAGAACAAAAATAAGAGGCACAAATGTACGAGACAGTATGAATCACTGACAGGGACACTGGATACACACACACACACACACACACGCACGCGCACACACGCACGCGCACACACACACGCACACACACAAACTGCAAAACAGGACCTTAACATGTCATGGCATGAAACACTCAGGTGCAAATGAAAAATAATACACAGTATTGTGCAAAAGTCCTCAGCCACCCCTCTTTTCTTTTCATTTCGTTTCCAAGAAGCCCAAATTTCTTGTCACTTTTAGAGTTGTCATGAGCGATAGCTCCAAAGCTAGTCCCTGTATCTGATCATTTTTCAGAAAATTTTCTTTTTGTTTGTTTATTAAGCTACTAAACACCAATGCATGAATCCTTCAAGCATAAAAAAGGCAACTACCTCAGGCAACCAGTGTTGTGTCTACAGCTAACAGAAATCTGGCGAAGAACCAATTTTTAAATTATATTTTAGGCACTTTGTTACTAGCAACCTGTTGCAAAAACATATTTTCTTCCAATTTCTTTAGCTGAATCTATGCAAAATATCAAAGATGACACACTTTGACAGACAAACTTATTTTTTGAGGAAACTGGACAAAAAAACACTACAGAAGAATCTGTATCTGAAAGTCGGGTCTTTGACCTGACACAGGGTCTGAGAAATGCATCTGACCCTTTAGCTTATCCGTCTACTGTACACTGAAGCTTCATCAGAAATGGTCGTAGTGAAGGGTGGCTGTCAAGAAGCCATTCTTCTTGGGAAACAGGGAGAAAAGGCTGAGGTATGCCACATTACACAAGAACTGGATTGAAATAATCAGTGACATGTCTGAAGAAGGGACCCAAATATGACATTTTTTGGTTAATACTGTCAAAAATATGTACAGGGGAGGGCAGGAGAGGGATACAACAGTGAGTGTCTACAGACCTCTGTAAAACGTGGTGGAGACTGTCATGGTTTGAGGCTGTGTTTTAGCCAGTGGTGTTAGGGATCTTGTCAAAATTGATGGAACTATGAACACAGAAAAGTACCACCAGATTTGGATCCACCAGGCAGTACCATCTGGAAATGGTCTAATTGACAACAGCTTCATATTTCAACATAACAATGATCCGAAACACACTCCCATTGCATTTAAAGCATACCTGGATAGAAAAACACTCTATAAGTCATGGATTGGCTTCCCCAGAGCCGGGACCTCAATATTATTGAAGCAGTGTGGGATCATGTTGACTGCGAACGAAACAAAAGGAAGCCAACATCCAAAAAAAGAGCTTTGAATGTCCTTCAAGAAGCCCGGAGACCAACAGACATTACAAGAAAGCTGATCTAAAAAAGTTCAGGCAGCAATGAAGAATAAAGGTGGTCATGCCAAATATTGACTTTCAAGCTTGTTAAAATTGTACAAACTCTGTTTTTGCATGACACACTACATTCCCATCTATGTTTGTGCATATTTCCATAAATCACTGCACCCATTTCCATTTTTTATTGCCAAATGTAAAGATATGAGGGGTGGTTCAAGACTCTTGCACAGTATTATAAGTCGCTATCTGCTGATCTTAAGCTGTGCCGCTGCAAGCAAAGAAACCAGCCGTCAGTAGGTTCAGCCTGCAATTTTCTCTAAACTGGATTAAAAGTAAGATTAGGTAGTGATTGTCAATCCCATTAACTCAGCAGGGGACAAAGCAACAGCGTTACATCATGGTTGAGAGGGGTAAATGGGCCTGCTTTATTTTACCTCAGTAAATATATAGGTCAAATACTGTACTCTGTACTACTGCAACACTCCTCTTTGGCCAAACAGGTCATCCCCCCTGTCTGTAAATGCAGTGCGTTCTCATGACCTCCCTGAAGCAGGCTGATGTTAGCACTCACGCCAGCATCTCGTGATTAAAATCAAGCTTGGCTAGCTGGTGACAATATGATTTGATTGGTGTATTTCCTGGCAGCCCTTGTCAAGCTTCAGCAAATGTTTTTTCTGTTTCAGATGCAATGCCATGCCTATTAAGGGCAGCAGTAATGTGAGTGAGATCTATATCTGCGGGTAGCTCGTCTGTCTGGCTCCACTCATCCATACTTGCTGGACAGTGTAGGAGAAATCCTCAGCATCGACCTGAACGCACCCCCCCGGGAACAAGCGAAGGTCAATCTGAGGCGAAATGAAAACCAGAGGAAGAGAGAAAGAAAAGGGAGAGGAACAAGAGTGCAGATAGAGACTGGGATTGACTTCAAAGTGTCCCGATCTTGTGAGTTATCAAAACATCTACGCCCTGTTTTTACCTCAAACAAGAGCTGCTTGTTGTGATAATGAACGAGCCATTTTCATGCCTGATCACAAACCTTAAATCTAAACTAGGTTAGAATCTCCCAAGCTATAACAACAGTTATAAAAACATCAGGAAATAATCATGATTTAAAGGAAAACCAGAGTCCAGCATTGCACTTTTCCAACTCTGACTGATTTACAGTGACAGTTTCTGCATGTTTACATTTGCACTCCTGGTGTAGTGAAAGAACCACATGTAGGCCACCCCCTATTAAAAAAGAAAAACCTAAGCGAACACAGACAACTGATGTTTGTGTGCTTGCGCAGTGAGAGATAAAAGCGATGGGTTAAACAGATGTGGCTCCACATTAGTAGCTCATATGACAAGGTAGCTTTGAAGTCAGAGACTGAATGAGATGCCGGCAGATTGCTGTGATTTATAATTGCTTTGAAACTTTGCTGCTGTGGTAAAAGGATGCTGTCTGACACACTGAGGAGCGTGTCTCTTGAAAAGTTTGCTGTACAGATCTAACTGAAGGGAAATTAAAATGCACAGTCCCCGCACCCTTTTTTAAAAAACAGAAGACGCTAATGTGGCTTCACTTTGCCCTTAATATTGGTAATACTGCTGTATTACTCTGTAAAGCTGTGGTCAGAGATTGAATGTCATGGTAAACTGTGAGCTATTAATGATTTCTTTGAACTGCTACTTTTTCTTAGAGGGAATGATTCCAAAGCCTACATCTTATATGACTTAAAAAAAACCCCAACAAGAACTGAGTGCACCAGTTAACACACAGGGTCAAAATCCAAAAACACTCAGTTTTCTATGAGACAAAGAGAACTTAAATATTGTTAAAGTGGAAACCCTACATATTCATCAAAATAACTGCCAGCTAATTTTTTGTCACTCTACTAATTGGATCACTTGTGCTATTTAGTACATTTTATGCTAGTTTTTTTCCATGCTTTACTCTGTTTACAGTAAATGCTGCATCTACACTGTGCAAACAGGCCCTTCTTACTTCAGACATCCTCACATCGTTTACTACAGTCTGTTTTATACACACTAAGCAGCCATTATAAATTTGAGAAAACATAAGTTGATTAGTTGCCAGTTGATTGAGGAAGTGTAACTAGGGAGTCATAACAATTAAATAATTTCTCTTTTTAAAAAAATAAATATTTATTAACTTAACAAAAATACTGCATTTTAGCTAAAAAGCGCATGCAGCTATATTCTAGCGATGAGATATAGTTATACAAAAATTGTAATTTTTAGCACACATTAATATTAAAGTGACCAATTGTTGATGAGAGAACGTGAGTGAACTCTTGTTTTCATTGTCTTTAAGGCATTTCAGTTACGAACATAATCTGCATACTTATGAATAATCAAAAGTACTACAATCCCTAGCTCAAATACAATATTTACTTTAAAAATATATGATCTCTAGGTAGTGATTTACTTGAACAAGGACTCCTGAGTAAGCTCGACGGTTGCATCTCTGTGACTCAAACCACGACCCTTAAATTTAAGGAATAGACACACAGCTGCAGCCTTCCAAAAATGCCATGTTACCATTTTTAAAAAAACAAAAATAAAAACAAAATACGTGTTCCTGACTTTGTTCGGGTTTACTAGTGTATACAGACACAAAAAGTGACTTTAGTGAACGCAGCAGCGTTAAAAATGATCAATCACAGCAGCTGGACAACATGAGGGCACGTCTCTGATCACTAACAAAGTATTTTTAAACGTCTAAACCGCACATATCTCATATACAACGACCTGAAATGTTTTTAACCCCTTAAACACAGCACCGTGGTTATAATTAAGCACCCACAGCCCTGCACAGACGGAGAAGTTTTCGCTCTCCGTTAGCTTGCTCGCTAACGTTAGCCAAGTTTAGATCACATCAGCATCCGAGCTGCTAGCGGCACAGTTTGGCCTCCACAACAACCAGCGAGCCGCTTTCTCTGGCAAAAGACCTCGCACGCACTCCTTACCTTGTGTAGCCGTGTCCTCCTGTAATGTTTTGGTAGCAGCTTTGGAGAAAAGGTATCCGAAAAGGCAGAGTAAAATCGCGGCGGTCCTGCTCCGGTCCACAGCCCGCATCGTTGCAGATGTATTTAACAACGCAAACGGCTCGAGGAACAAAGTGGAAATCAAACCCGTTTCTGCTAAAAACTCACTGTTCCCCCACGGCACCGCTTATCCCACAAACCAGGCGACTCTCCATGTTCAGCAGCTTCAGTAGCCCCGATTTTCCGCCTGTAAAGCTCCCTTTCTCCTGCCCCGCTGTGCATCCCCCTTTCGGTCGCCTTTTTTCTTTTTTTCTCATCGACGGGTCAGGGTGGAAGACGGCCCCATTCCGCTGAGCCACATGCCCCCGAACGGCACCAACAGGCGGCTTCTCCCACACGCAGTGCCGCTACCATCCGCGGACCTCCAGCGCCTCCACCTGCCAGCCAAAGTTTTTACAACTTTTACTTTCTAGGAACAGAAAAAAGCTTACAAGGGGCAACACAGATTTTTTTTTAATTTGTAAATTTTAGGGGGGGAAATATACATTTATAGCAGTATAACTTCAATAACTAAATGTAACAGTGACTCTAGAATTACAGTTCCAATATAAAAATATCCGGAAAATTCAGGCTTTCTGAATGTCTTTCAACCGTTTTTATTTTAACTCAATCGTCTCCAGTGTTGTGGCTACACATAAAAGACAAAGAAGCAAAGAACACATTGTATCTTTAGGCACTTTGTCATAAACAGCCTGTTAAAAAAACACAATTTTTTTCTCTTTTTTCTCTGTTTTTTCCATGAAAAAATGCTAAAGATTACACAGTATGATAGACATAAAGCAAATCAAAAGACAGCCAACATCCACAGATGAGATCTGAGAAAAATGCAAGACACCTGGAATTTTATGTACAATGTTTGCATTCATGTTTGCATGTTTCAATAAATGCATTTTTCTAGCAAAATATGAAGAAATATGGGGTGACTCAAGACTTTTGCACAGTTCTGTAAATATCAAAATTCCCCATCCAGTGGAACAGTGATCCCTTGTATGTTTTTAATTGGAAACCAGGTTTATATTGCTGGTGGACTGAATCATGCCACAGCCATGAATAAAAATATATATTTGCATTAATCATGTTTCACTTTGTTTGTGTTGCAGGCTCTCTGTCAGTTTGTCATGGAATACTGAGACACTGAATAGTATGGGGCTGAGCTGTTATCAGTGCATTAGCCTTTTTGTTGACAGTGAAAAGAGCCTATGTGCAACACATCTGCAATATTAAAGTGTTGCTTTTTTTGAAAATATAAAACATGTACATAGTTGAATAAATTAAGTACTAATGTATTTGAACCAAAACAGTCAAAGTTTTCATGCTGCATGTTTGCTTTTTGTGCCCATAGCCTCTAGTGACTGACTCATTTTACGATTCTTTTAACATGCCCTGTTGAAATATTTGGTGCTATATTAGGTGGACACAAACACTCTTACAGTGTCCTTCAAAACATTGCCCTGGGACACCCTGATCACAGATCATGTTTCATTATGGCTTCATGTCCCCGAGGATGCAAAATAATTTTTCTGTCAGTTGGAGTTCAAAGACAGATGAAATTCTCCACCAGGCAGTGATAAGTCGACAGCTCAGCTCCTCTTCACTCAGGTGCACAAAGCATTTAGCTGCAGGTCTGGTGACATGACAACAGATTGGTCATATCACCAGTTCAACAAATGGCAACTCTGAGTTTCCTGTTCCAGAACAGTGATTGGAGTAAGTTCAATCAACTCTGAGTATGTTCACCCTGAGTTAAGCATGTTAGTCACCATGGCAACGGGAAATGAAGTGCCGAACCTCCATTTTTGGATAGAGCAATACCAACAAGTGTCAGTGCTGACCACGACATAAAAACAGGAAGAAAAACAGAGCAATTTAATCAGTATGTGCCACTTTGTCATCATCATCACATCAAAGACAGAATAAAGTTTGATATAAAATATATCCATTTTGTTGTAATGTCAGTGTTCATCATTTAGCCAGCTAGAACTTTGATCAGATGAAGCTGTATATCCCAACTTTACATTTGATTTGATAGCTAATTGTTCAGCTGTAACCTGACAGGACAAACTGTAGGAAACAAAAAGTAAAGATCAAATGTGGAGAAACAGTTGGGACACCTGATTAGATGTGTTTAATGTGAAATGTCTTGCAAAACAAATTAAAGTATGCTAACTTTGTGTTATTCAAAGGACTACTGTGATAAGGTTTACAATCGTGCACTATGTTGGATGGATCACATCTAGGGTCTTATTTACACTCACTAATTTCTACCTGTTATATTGGCTTTATAGTGTCTAGTGGCAGGAAATCAACCATATGGTTCTGCTTATATCTTGCTGAATTCAGTTGGTTAAATCCACAAAGAACAGCAAATTAATCTGAATTTTCTCCAGTTACTCGTTCGTTTTACTCCACTCTAGGACCTGTTCTGGTCGTGTGACTCACTGTAAAGTTCCCTGTTGGCAGCAGTTGTAAAGTTAAAACCATGCTGCACCACTTAGCCTGCGGTCACTGATGTCACATCACACAACAGATATGAAGCACGCTGCTCTCCTAATCCTCATACTCAACAACTTCCGTGTCTTCTCACAGAGTGAGTAAGCTTTAATCTAACAATCTATTACAACTTCTTTGTTCTGGAGCATGCAGTTCATGTGCTAGTTGAGACATGTTAAGTACCTAGACTAGTCTTTTCTTTCTGTTACTCAAGAATGCAAATGCCTGAAAAGACATAGTGAGACATAAACTGTACATATTTGCAATCGCATGACTTGACATCTTTACTTTTCAGTTGTAACCACAGTTTTGTTTTTCAGTTCCCCATGAAATAACCTACGTAGTGGGCTGTTTCGTCCAAGGCCTGACAGAGGTTCAGTTTGAGTTTGATGGCGAGGAGTTTTTATATGCCGATTTCCAAAAAGAGGAGATTGTTTACACTGTTCCCAATTTTATTTTTCGCAATCCGAGTCATATTTTGGTGGGTTTGAGTATCCTTAAAGATGCTTTGGAGAACAGGAATTGGTGTACAGTAATTACAAAAATTGCTGCAATGGAAGAGAAGTATCCACCAGAGGAAAAAGGTAAATCAACTTCAGCATCAATCTCTGTACAAACATGACTAGAAAAAATGCTGAGGAAAGTTTTATTTGTGTTTTTACCTCCTCTAGACACTCCAGAGATTGTCCTCTTCTCCTCAAACAAAGTTGAGTTGGAAGTAGAAAACAGCCTGATCTGCTTTGTGAACCACTTCTACCCACCTGCCATCAATGTTACCTGGACCAAAAATGGCCATCCAGTGTCTGAGGGGGTGTCGCTCAGTCGCTATTTTCCCAATAAAGATCAAACCTTCCACCAGTTCTCAACTCTGACGTTCACACCGAGTGAGGGGGACTTTTACAGCTGCACCGTGGAGCACTTGGCACTGGAGACACCCCAAACAAGAATCTGGGGTAAATATTTGCCCTTATGAAGTCACTAAAACGTTTTTAGTGACTACATTTCCTTGTGCCTGTAATGACTTATATTGTCTTTAACTTTCTCTACAGAAGCTGAGATCATGAATAGTGATCAAAGTCTTGGACCAGACATTTTCTGTGGAGTGGGATTGAGTCTGGGCTTACTGGGAGTCACAATTGGAGTATTTTTCTTTGTAAAGGGACACCAATGACAGTAACTTCTCTGTGGTTAAATATAGTCAGCATATGATAAACAAACACTATATTATTTATGCACAGTACCATTTAAAGCCAATAAAGTTAACACACACAAAACAAATGCACTAACTCAACATGTGATAGAAACAAAATGTGAGTTTGCACAATGTGTACATTGTGTACATGTACAATGTTTACTAAACTTCCGTGTACAGGTGATCAGTTGTATTTTTGATTCTGTCTTCTTTGCTGTCTTAACCACATAACATGTAGAGGTTATCCTTCTAATTAAACTATAACTGCTATTTTGTTTATACTTTGCATATACATATATTTAATTATACAAATTTTATACAAAAACACGATGAAGTGCTTCAAAGCGTTTTGTATTCTGTGTGTTTCTCTTTGTGGTTTACATAAATACTATAATCTACCAATACAAAACTTGCTTCACTAGTAATGTGTAATGTTTTTTTTTATTAATCACAGTCAAAAAAATAAATAAATCCTGAGTTCTCCATTTGACTCAAGTGCCACCATGAAACAAAAGCTGATTCAAGATCTGTACTTCCCTGATTTTTAACCAAATGTATTTTTTACTTCTTCTTTTTTTTCTCCATCGTAATCTGAGATTTTATACAAAATAACTGAGGAGGTAATATGACACCCAGTGACAACATGAACACTGAAATCAAAATGATACTTTTCAGGAACTCAACTTCCTGATTTTTACAACTCAGTGCCAACTTTAACCACTGTTGTCTAGGTGTGATGCCATTCAGTCACCTCACTGCAGTAGGATGTCTCATGCTCACAGTTTTTTTCCTTTCCACGTGCTGCTTCTGGTCTTTTCAACAGAAGGTAAGTTACACTTTTTATTTATACTGCTGCTCAAAGAGATACCATAGACTCAAATAGCTACTTAGCAGCTCTCTGTTTAGCTGTAGGATCTGATGTGTGATGATATTAAATGAAAAGGATATACATTTAACTAGCCATATTACTACTGTTTGTTGGACAACATTTTTCAGGCGCTCTCTATGGATATTATATGGCTCATTGCCAGTTTACTTCCCCTGATGGCCAGGATGCCGTGTACCTGGAGCAGTTTTACTTTAATAAGGTGCTAGAAGGCCAATACAACAGCAGTTTAGGGAAAGTAATCGGTTACACAAAGAATGGAAAAGAAGTTGCAGATAAGCTCAACGGTGATGAGAGCTTTATGAAACATGAGGTATGGAAATCAAACCTTTGCAAAAGAAATGTCCCACTGGTTTACAATGAGCTCCAGTCTCCAGGTAATTATGACAGAACATCACAGCAATTATCTCGAAATTGTCACTCTTTCTTTCTGTCTACAAAGAAAGTAAAGTTTTGTTTTGCGTGCATTGGTTTCCACTAGTCGAGCCCTACGTTTGGCTGAGGTCTGTGGAGACGGCAGACAGCAGACATCCAGGCATGCTCGTCTGCAGCGCGTTCAACTTTTACCCAAAACTAATCAAACTGACGTGGCTGAGGGACGGAAAGGAAACAACAACTGATGTGACTTCCACCGAGGAGCTGACAAATGGAAACTGGCTCTACCAGATCCATTCCTACTTGGAGTATACAGGCATACCTGGGGGAAAAATCTCATGTATGGTGGAGCATGCAACCCTCATGAAGCCCATGATTTATGACTGGGGTAAGAGGGAGTATTTAATACTACATGTATTTGTTCTTTAGATTAGAAAATGACACAGTATTTCTTTAGTTACTTCATTTTACAGGTTTACACACCTAAATCAACTTCAGTGAGAGCTTAAACATAAAATATGGCTAGCTGCTCCTAAATGCAACTGATTCAGATGTAAACTGTATGGTTGTTGTTCAAGTAAAACAAGAAACTTGAAGATGTCAGCTTAAGATAAGCAATGTTATAAAAGGCGTTTCATGCTATTTTGGACATATTTACTTAAAGCAAGTTAACTTAATAATAAATGCCAGTTACATTTACTCTAAATAGTTTAAGTAAATTTTTCTGCCTGTATTTCTGTATTTTCTCTGTATTTAACTGATTATCATTCAAACGTGACTATATTGGTGGATCTCTAAAAACAACATTTTCCAGCATGCATTCTTTTGACATTTTATGAGAGAGCATCAACTGGGAATTCACAGAGTAAAAGGTCACACATTAAAGAGAATTTAGCGACATAGTGGTGATGTGGTTAACACTGTCACCTCACAGCAAGCAGGTTCCTGGTTGGCCAGGCCTTTCTCCATGTGCGTGTGTGGGCTTCCTGTAGTTACTCCAGCTTCCTCCTAAAGGCCAAAGACAAGCATGTTACTCTAGGTCAGCTGGCCATTCTAAACTGGCCATCCACGTGAAGAAGCTTAATAAAATACTGCATAAATGTACAGTTAAAATGCGACTTGTACTCTAATGCATCCATCCATCCATCCATCTTCCTCCGCTTATCCGGGGCCGGGTCGCGGGGGCGGCAGCCCAAGCAGAGAAACCCAGACCTCCCTCTCCCCAGCCACCTCTTCCAGCTCATCTGGGGGAAC
>VOQK01017040.1:2925-13358 GCA_015052645.1 Benitochromis conjunctus
GCCCAGCAACAGACAGATGGATTTTAAATCATCAGGCAGCGAGGACACAAAGTGCTCGCGGTAACCCACACCAGGCAAACCCTGCTGCTACACATGTTGGGGTCATAAATCTCTCCACAGCACCGCCACTTTAATAAGCTTTGATATTTTTGACAAATGACTGGAGATAAGGGCATCTATCTGCTTAAGCTTAAATGCTTATGTTTAAATTTTGTATTCTTATACAAACGACTTCATTGGCTGCTTTTGAATTATTCTACATTTACGTTAATTTGAGGTCTTGTGTGCAGTAAACAGTGGAAATACAATATTGATCTGTAACAGCTGTGTACAGCAGCACTCTAAGAGCTGATGTCATCTCTGAGGTCCAGTTAGCCAGAGAGTTTAATAAGTGCTGATGAAAATAAATCACTACTGGCTCAAGCAGAAAGCCGCAGTCACTCAGCACCTAATGGTCCAGACATGCGAGTCTTAGCTGAGGTGGCGTGGGCAAAGATGCAAAACAATTTAATGTGCCAGCACAATAAATATTTAAGCCTGTTGAAATATGTTTTAAATTTGCAATTATTTATAAGCTAATTCATTCCTGTGAAGGCAGGTTCAGAATCGAAACAGTTTTTCTCTTTTTTAAATGATTTTATGCCGGCAAAACGTTCTTTTTGAACTCTCCTGAAGGTCAGGGTTTGCAGCAGTCAAGTCCAAATGTAGTTTCATGTCTTTGTTTTTGACTCAGATATGACTCAAGTCCAGGTCTCTGGTCACAAGGCTGCAGCAGCAGCGCAAGAGCCGACTGCAGCAGCTGTTCGAAGGGTCAAACTTGGCCAATATACAACACGAGTGTTTAGTAGGTGGAAATTTCTGTAACACTAAATAAAACCTAGTGAGACCACACAAGATAGTCCTTACATATACATAAGCTCTTGCTAAATATCTACAACTATTAATAACAATTATCAGTTATGTACACCGGGAAAATTTAAAATGACATTTCTCAAAATAGCACAGTGTATAAAAAGCCCCTTTTCCCTTAGTACCTACTCAGATCGACTCAACTCAGATTGACTGGTTTTCCATTACAACCCAGTGGGGGTGGGTTTAAAATAATCGATTTTCCGATTTAAATCGATTTTAGCTTGAATAAAGCAAAATCGATGCATTAAATCCTGAATTGAATTTTAAATATAAATGTATTTTGCCAAAAATGCCAGAATCTCACCTTAAAGCTTATAAAACAACAACCACAAACAAACAGTTAAAACAGCAAATGAAAGCATGTAAACGGATTCTGCACAAAGACGTAAACACAAAGCGTAGATCCTCTGTTTACCTGACGGCACGTACACAGACACGCCGTCGGGGCTGAAAACCCACATCTCACCGATTCTGATTCTGCAGGTTTCGTCACTCTCCGATCACAATTCACTGAACCAGCAGCAAAAGAAGATCAAAACTACACATTTGATAAACATCGTCATTAATTTACTTCTCTTACTTTTTCTGTTTTGCTTCCACCACGATGAAATCAAATTCCTGCACAGCTCTTTCTCTCAGTGTACTTAAAGAGCAGTTTCCCATTTAAAAATCTCTGTTTTCTGCATTATCCACTTGCTTATTAGGCACCAGTCTATTGTTGTGTACAGTGCTGTCGTCTGCAGGTTTTTTTCTTTCAAAAATGACCTACGACAAGAAAGCCTCATGTCTGCTGTTCAATACCGAAGAAATGTAAACTTTTTAAAATTATGCCTTAGCTGTGTCTCTAATAAAACCACCGTAACTTTGCTCTGCTTCACCTCAGCTGCATCAGGTAATGTTCATATGCTGATTCATGGTTTTCTTCTGTGTTTGAGCTACTGCAGAATATTTTAAGGTAGTTATCTGCTTTAAATAGCCAAGCCAGGAAAATCTCCTTCACATTTGTTTTATATCAGTTACTTTGACACAAAGGCATCTGCTGTGATGCTTACACCTTTGGTGAAGTCTCACAAGCTTTGTTTGTATAAACATGGATATGTACTGATAAATGATCAGAATTATAATATTTATGACTGTCTGAGTCAAAATTTAATTGAATCAAATTCCTCCGTTGCCAGGTTTGAAAAATGGCGGCTTTGATTTTTGTGAACAAGACGCTTTCATGACTCATCGAGTGAGCTTCTGACCAGCCAATCGGTGGCATGCGGTGTGACGACGTAACATTTTAGTTCCTGCTCGAATCGCTTGGAAGCCCGGGTGATCAGGTACTTAAAAAGTACCTGGTACCAGGTACTATGACCTAATGGAAAACCATGGCAGACCGTGCCGAGTCGATCCAATCAGGTACTACTGGAAAAGGGGCTTAATTCACAGAAAATTGATACCAAATAGCATTACCCCACATGACCAAATAATACCAGTAACTGTAGGTTAGCATAATGCATGAATGCTAAGTTTCTCATATTTTTCATGTGTAGCTACAACATGTTTACACTTACAGACCTCTAATGTAGCATTAGGAGTGTTATAAGAAAACTTTCATGCTACAGTAATGTGCTGTATTACCTTAGCATAGAGCATCATTTTGAAATTCAGAGCAGGAATGAGAGTTCAATAACCCTGCAACTACTACAAACCTTCAACTGTAATTTAGTTTTAATTTGTTAAATAAATTTAACTTGTGAATAAACTGTAACACAGGCACAAAAAACCAAAGAGTGTTCATTGTTGTTCTTGAGATAACTGGTGGAGATTGTGGAGCATTTTCCCCTTACACCATTATTCCTTAAGTAAGTTATGATTGAGTTTTAAGTGTATATTCTTTATCTTATACTAAGAAAAAATATTCATTTCTAGTCTTTTTAATATGATTTTGAATCCACTGAGGTTTCATATGTGTGCCACAGAAACAGATATTGGAAGCTAGAAAACCTTTTAGGTCATGGGTCATTCATATAATTCACTGCCCGGTATCCAGTTCTTTTAATACATCCATATTCTTGCAGAAGTCGCTAGATTCTGCTGTCACTTCTGTGAAACCAAGCTGAGTGCAGATGTCAAAAAGCCTTCAGCGGGTGATTATTTGATACTTAAAGAGTAGATTTTTGCTAGAGTGTTTCTTTAAATGATACTCGAGGTTAACGAGTAGGTACTGTACTCGACGACTTGCCTAAACCATGAGGATGACCATTAAAAAAAAACAACTTCTCATGTAAAATCTTAGAAATCTCTCCCATCTGGTATCATGGCGAGCTCGAATGAGTTGGACAGTGGAAACTGCGAGTGATACCACATCATGTAGCAGCGTGTGAATATGTGTATGTTCCTAGTTCGAGTTACATCATGACATAGTGGCTTCAATTACAGCTGACACTTTTCATCACCATCAAGGTATGTGTCATCCTGTCTCAGACACAGTCACACACTCGACACTGTATCAACTGATATAGTGAGCTAGCTACAAGACACGGACTATTTTAAGACACAAAAAATACAGATGAATATTTAATTGCTTAAGTTGATGTGCTTCTGACTGCAAAGCCAAAGGAAAGTTTGTAGCCTTAGCTTTTCTTATCCACACACTATTTAAAAATCATGTCACTAAATCATGGTTTTGTACTATGACATCCTGTCCACAGTTATTACACTTTAAAAGCCCGACTCTGAGGCGGGACTGGTTGGTGACCCAAAAATCCTTTTCACAACTGAATGAACTAATGGAGTCCAACACGAAGTGACCGGGATGTCAGGGGATTGCTCTGCCTGAATATAAAGGCTAACCATGCCAAACTGATAACTTTATATAGATTTAAAAGCAATATGGATGCATATTCAATGGACCTATTTTCATAAAATATTGTACAGATAACATAATAATTGCAATTTGAGCAATTTAATTTTAATCATGCTGAATCCATTCATTTATCATCATCATCAGTGTGGCACCAATAGGGCACCTCATGGATGGTTCATTGGACCTCTCTGATGGCAGGGGGCAATAAAGTGTGTGGTGCTGGATTGTCCAATATTATGACACTCATATTTCCTATGATTTCCATATTTTTTTGTGAACTGCATCACCAAGAATAATTTAACTGAAAATTTGCCAATAATCAAGAGAAACATTTTTTATATAATCTTAAACAGTAAAAAGTCAACGTTATTGTGGTTTTGCAGACATACGATCACTAACCATGTGACATTAGTGTGTTCCCCATTTTGGATGACACGATTCTATGACTTGGATGATGAACTTTTGTACATTTGTCCAGTTGTATGTAAAGTTACGTGTATCATTTAAAACATATTGGGTGCAGCGCTGAGGCACAACTTTCACTTGAAGCCCCACCTTCCACCCAAATTCTGGTTTGCGTTCCCCTTATTAAGTTGTATGACCTTATGGCTAGTAGTTAGCAAGCATTTGCATACAATCGTGAAAAACTACAGGCAACCATGGGAATCTGCTAACAACCAAAGCAATCACTGGGAGTATTTTGGTGCAACACCATCTCTGAATTTCAGCTAGAAGGAGCTAACAACCTCCAGGAACCACTGCAAAACAATCGAGGAATACACATTTCCCTACCAACCGGTGGTTGTATCGCATTGTAATACAATATGATGGACAACTTTCAAGCACCAAACCTCAGTAGTTATCATTGTTTTCTATCACCCTCAAGTGGCCAAAAATAAAGTAACTGCAGGTATAAGCCACAAAGATTATGCCCAGATATTTCCCTGCAACTTTTCTTGGACTTGAGGTTTCAAGATTTCATGAAGTAGCATCAGAAACACTCAATAACAATTAGCACCACAATGCATGTGGGCTTGCATTGACTCAAAGTTTAAATGTTGAATGACATGACATAGAGTCCTGCGACAGACTGGCGACCTATCCAGGGTGTACCCTGCCTCTCTCCCTAAGATGCGCAACCCTGAAAAGGATAAGCGGAAGAGAATGGACGAATGGATATGACATAGACTTGGACTTAGCTTTGAGGAACACTTTTCAGAAAGGGTGCAAAAAATCCTACTCAGTGTGGCCACTACACTAAACTACACAAAATGACTGTTACATTTCTTTTTAATTTGCTTTAACGACTCTCTTAGGTGTGAAGCTAAAGTTAAACCACTGCAAGAAGTAAAATCAGACAAACTGGATCAAGATTGTCTGGAACACTACTTTAAAGCATACCGGCCAACGGGTGTTGAAGGGCAAAGCCACAGGAGACAATGAATAGCAATGGTGTGAACTCCAGGAAGAGTGTTTGCACATTAAAGAGGAAAAGTAAAGAAGAAATAATAGTAAAAATAGCTAAAATGATAAAATGGAGAAAAGGCAACAGCTGCTCTTTTAAATCCACCTGTTTGGAAAATCACCCACATCACATTCCAAAAACCAAAATCCTCCCAAACATTTACGAGGTGTTTGGTCATATGGTGAGTATGTAGGCTAAATGCGTATGTGACTTGGACAATGCTGCTATAAGGTCAGTGTGCCTTTGAACTGAAGGAGTGCTTAGATTTTAGTATCCTTCATTAGAAAGGTCTTGCATAATCACATAATCTAAAAATAGGAAATTAGTCAATATTTTTATATTAGTGGGTCAAGTGACCATGTGATGAAAAAGGTGAGGTAAGGTAAAGGTAAGGAGTGTAGCAATACAGCCACTGAAAATTGTCCCTCAGCTCTGGGTCTTTAGCCTCCTTTACATCATTGGTTTTAGATTTATAGCATACTGACTGCATTAATTTAGACACACATGGGCAGAAAAGCTCTGAGAAACCCACCGTTCACCACCTGTCTATCACCTGAGCAACAGCCTACTGCAAACAGCAGAAACTCAGATGGTGCAGCCTTTAGCAATTAGGGACGTATTAGTAGAGATCAAAACAGATCTATAACACAGTAAATACTGGAAACAAGTGGATACACAACCTCTAAAGAAGTCAAAATTTGAGTAATGGATGTCTACTACCTGGTGGCTAAAAAAATTATATTAGTGGTAATTTAATCATCATTGTGGACATGGGTCCAAATCGGTCCCACCGCAATTAGCATCACCAGCAAATGTAAAAAATGACCACAGTCACCGCTTTTCCTAATTTTTGACACTTCCCAGATTCACATATCTTTATCTGAGGCACTCTCTGGAAGGGATCTATATACAATATATTAGAAATACTAAAGTCATGTATTAATATGAACTGGTCAGTGAAAAGTAGTTTTTGAAGAACATTAAAATATCAGTTAGGCCAACGTTTCGGATCTATAGTGCCATCACTTTCTCATTTTATCCTGTAATATGTTTGGATGAAATTAGCATAAACCTTTTTGACTTGTCTCCAGAATTGTGCTTTATGTGAACTTTGTTGAACTTTATTCACTAAAAACTCATCAGTTGATGCTTAAATCTAAGTAAAGATTTGTGTTAAATATAATGGAGAGGTTATAGCAGAAGAGGTAAAGCAGATCATTTACTAATCGGAAGCTTTGTGGTTTGATCCCTGGCTGGTCAAGTCTGCATGCCATTCATCCTTGGGCAAGATAGTAACCCCAAGTTGCTCTCTGATGCATCCATCAGCACGTGTTAGACAGAAAGCACTTCAGTATGAATGGGTGAGTGAGACAAGCTGTGTACAGCGCTTTAAGTACTCAGGTACAGTAGAAACAATGCTATATAAGAACCAGTCCATTTACCATTTAATAAAATTCCCTTCAAGGTTTCCTAATACATCCCATTCAAAAGAATTTCAGGGATTTCGGGTAACAATGAACACCAAACATTTGTGCCAGATTTGAAGAAATTGATATTGAAAAGTACAGACAACCAAAAAAAAAAAACGTTGGTCATGGCTATCTCCAGCAAGGAGCCATATACAGTTTTTGTATTTTTATAGAGACTCAAAGTCAGCAGACAAAGCAGACCAGGATGGATGATTATTTCTTACTTAGAAGTGCAGTCAACCTAGTAGGACCCCCACCCTTCTGTCTATGGGCTCATATCAATTGAATCTTATGGCAAAATGTGTTTATTTCTCTCCCTTGCACCTCTAGAAAGGTCACATGAGTGTCTGGGTTTTACCTTTCTTTACCTTCCTTTTAAAATAGTGTCTTTCATTGTGTTTCATTTTGCTCTTGGCTCCAGCTGTCATTGTCACTAGCTTCATATTTTAGTCTACTACTGGTAGATTGCTGGTTTGTGCAAGATTTCCTAGGCCTAAGAAATAGTGGTGTCAGATCAGAAAACAATTTATGTTTTTTTTTTAATTATTTAATTGGAGCACCTGTAGTCTTAGCTGTCCCTTAAAAAGAATTAGAATTGTTCAAAGGGCATAGTTTTAAGTCAAGAATTAGAGAATAGTTCCCAGTGGGTATCTGACTTGGATGCCTTGTGGTGCCTCATAGGTGAGGTCTGGGAGGAGACCCTAGGCAAGGACATGCCGAAGAGATTATGTATCTGGATTGGCTGTCGATATCACCTTGAAAGAGCTAAAGGCAGTAATCTGGGAGACAGACTGAAGCTCAGTTTAGACTGCCCAGGACCCTAATAAATGGAAGAAGACGGATGGATGAATGGATGGATGACTCTATTCTTTAAAAGTCTAGATAAGACAGTACAGAAATTCAAGCTTGAATGTTTTATAAATCATACATAAATGTAAAACTCCAGAGGCCACTGACAAAATGGATTATGCAGGAATGGATGAATGAGTGAATACATGAATTAACAGACCAATGACCAAATGAGTGGGTTTCATTGATGGAAATAAAAGGCTGCAAACTGCAGCGAATGAATGAATTGATGAATAATGAATGAAACTCGGAGAAAACAGATGGTGATACAAATGAAAGGTAAAGACATTGTGATCTGACCATTAATGGATCCAGTTAAAAGTCAAACTGCAAACAGCTGCTGTGGTTACAATGACGATACAATAGGTGGTTACAATTAAGGACCGCTCTCTAAACATTTTGAGTTGCCCGCAGTTTCTTCACACCAAACAAAGGAACATCTTCACCCAGTTAGCTATTCTGAGCCAGATTTTGGAGCAAAGTCAACATCTTCCTCTAATATAGCAAACAAATCCACAATCTTCCACTGCAGTCAATCTTTAGACTCACATAAACATCTTTCAGACATGACTATAGCAGCAAGTAGGACTTGTACATAGGACATGTACATAGCCTCAGCCTTTTATGTTAGGCCACTTCACTGAATAACTACAGAACTACATTCTCTTTGTCCTGTTTAGTTTTCCAGTGCTATCAGCTGACATTCATCTCCTCCTACCCTACTTTTATACCCCTCAATTTGATTACACACACAGGTGTGACAGTCGTTGAAATGGGATCTCATCCAAACCAAGGGAATTAATTGATCTCATCAACTAACAAACACATGTTTGGCGGTTACATGCATGTACACAGTTGAAGAAAACCTTGAAATCCTTGGATCTAGACAGATGGGACACCCACATATACATGCATAGTTCTGTCACATGCAGTTGTTGTCTTCCTTTAGCTGTAAGATCTGTCTGGGCTAACCTGGGTTAATACCAAAGGAGTATTTCCCACTTGCTAATTGTTCCTTATGCACACATGGCCATACAAGAATGTAGTCGCCTTAGACTGTGGATAAAAGTCTTCACTAACATTAAGCAGGATTTTAGGGTTGACTGTTTACTCTGTCATTTGTACTGTTATTCTCTGTATTTGTACCTCCTGAATAAAGGGGCCCAAATAAAAAGGTTTTCATAAGACAAAGGTAGTTTTTTAAAATGTTAATTTTACATTATTTTTGTTAGATATGTTACACAATGCATACCAATTAGACTGCTATCTGATTGGTTCCAGACTTGCTTATTATTAGTAGCCAACTAATAATTAAATGACATCAAGGTGGCTCCACATTTTGAAATAGCCACTGTATGTTCTGTCCACCGATTGTACAGCCTCAGGGAATAGCTGGTGTTGAGTTTAGCTCTGAAGCTGGACTCTGTTACATTTTTTCACACCTATCCAGCTTGTGATTGTGTGACAGCAAGTTAGCAGTTAAGGTAAACAAAACGTTTTTCAGTTAAATTTGTTGCATTTTTGCACCACAAAAGGTAAGGGCATTAGTAATACAAAATGCACACATGCATTGCATTTGTCTATGCACGTAGAAAAAAAACACAAAGATTTTCCTCTCTCACCGGTGTGCAGGATTGAAGGTGTTCCTGCTGTTTGAGATATGCTTGTTTTTACCCAATGTGGGGTTACAGGTGTTGCTGCTGTTGATCTTTGTTGGTTTGTTCTGTTTTGGAGAACCTTGGTTCTTCTTTTCCTCCAACATGGCCATAAACATCCATACACGTTTATGCACACGAACACAGGCACAAACAGCTCACACTTCCGTCCTGTGTTTAATCACATTCATACACACCTGCGCGATTTTTATTTAAGATAGAAAATTTGGACTCCTTAAGACTTGGTCCATCCAATAATCCCAAAATTAAGAGAGAAAAAGAGGATTTTTTTCTAATTCCAGGTTTAAAAATAAAAATGTAATGTTTTCTCAATAAATCCAATGTTCGTATTTCATTAGTGAAGAATTCCCGAAGAAGCAGATCCACATTTACAGTATTTTATGTTACAGGAGATCATCACCGGCCAATTCTGCTACGTGATAAATACTTAAAAACAACAAAAAAAATTTTTTTTTTTAAAAACATACAGAAAAGAAGTCAGTAAATCTTCCCAGCTTTCCATAAAGTATATTTTCCAGTTGTCCTTGATTTCAGATTTCCTGTTAAACCAGAAGTAGGGTGATCCAGGACTCAAGCATTTCAGATTTCGTGAGGCTTAAGCCATTAGTGGCCTCAGCGGGATTTGAGCTGCGAGAGACTGAAAGACGAATCGGGAAGAACGCTGCACTAAACTACACCCATCCCACTGAGGCAGCAGCTGGAGAGGGGGAGACGGGATAGAGACTGAAGAAGAAGGAGGGAGATTCTTTGGAAAGGGGGATGTAAGCAAAGTATAGGTTATGATATAAATAGAAGATCAAAATTTCTCATTTGTTATCTCTGGCACTTTTAATAATATGTGTAAATTCTAAATTTCAAACCTTGAAGTGTTACTGAAGATGTTACAGAACCTTTTTTATGTCACTAATAAAGATCAATCAGGTGACCACTTTAGGGGACACATTATTTCAAAAAGTGTCTATTTAAAAAAAATAATAAGGTAAAAACATTTTTTCTTGACTGATACTAGCACAAACATAGCAGAAAATATTTAGTGAAGCTTCTGTAAAATTACAATAATACCCAATGAGATTAAGTGGTTTAACAGTTATACTATAAATATTTAACTTAAACAGAACTGAGCATGTGCATACACCCAAATACAGACTTGTGCTGTTCTATGATGTGGTATTTGATAGGCTGGTTTCCATGATGGAGTTGAGTAGACA
>VOQK01017040.1:21059-33521 GCA_015052645.1 Benitochromis conjunctus
CTGTTTTAAGCATATTTAATTGTGCTTCAGGCTTTAATATAAAAACTTTGTAACATTGTTAATAAAGTGTCATATAACTAGAGTTTATCATTTTTACTTTCACTATTATAACTTGCAATACCAAAAATAGGACTCAATTTTCCTTGAACACTCTCTTAACACCATGTAATGCTTGGTTTTGTGAAACAGGTGGTGTGATCCCGTGTTGAAGCTGAGCTGGATTAGAAACAGCATCTGTTTCTTTTCCTGACTCACCAGTATGGTCTTGGACAGGCGATCTTCTGCGATGTGACTTTGCAGATCAGCAGACAGTTGCAGGGACAGCGAACATACTTCTTTCCAACAGGAGCGTTCTTAATGGGCTGAAAACAGAGAGGTGAAGACACAGAAATGAAGAATAAGAAACTTAAAACATTTGCTTTTGGCTTTTCCAAATGTGAGTTTCTTAAATTGTTTTACTTTTGATTTCATCAGACGAAAGGAGATGGGAATGACACTCCAACACGCCGATATTTTGTGGTTTACCAATGCAATGTTCCAACAAATACTGACCTGAGTACACATTTCTATCATGTTAAAAAGCTATTAACTATTTTTTAGTATACATAGTCTGGTTTCAACTACTCTTGTCAAATGTTTTTGTGGATTAATAGATAATTTTCTTTATTTTTCAGGACTACAATGTTTCAAGTGGATAAAACTCTGTCTTTTTTTTTTTGTTTTGAACTGATAATGTCTATCACAATGCAAGACTGAAAACAGTCAGGCACATCTATAAGTGTGCCACAAGTCTAGTCAACTATGGCAGTCTGCTAGCGACTAAAGCAAGGAAACAGCACTATATAACCATCTGAGCCCAATTTGTCCTTGCGACAGCCAGCAACCACTTGCCAACTGGTCAGGAAATACACATTTTTACCCCAGTAGAAGACAGCTCCACCTGAGTTAACCAGCTAACATGAAATAATCTAAACGAGTCAAACGTGTCACAACTTAAATGTAACCATCATGATTTTCCTGCATTACTGGAATCACCTGAAAAGTTCTGTCCCCAAATTACAACCATTGGCTGTTTATAGATGGGCCTCCAATAATGACCAGGGGTTTGGTCAAAATGAACAATTAACAGCCAGACTTATACAACATATAAAAGCTTCCAACTGTTCAGTTACTTAATATCAATTAGTCATTTTAAACATATAAAACTATAAAGACATTTAAAAACAAATTAAAGGAACAGGTAAAGTTGTTTTATCTGTGCAGCTTATCTCAATTCACTTCCATCAAGACTTTAATAATTCTAATTAATTGTAGTTATTATAATTACTAATTATAACTACAGTAAGCTAGATCTCTGTTTGCCTTATGTTGTGTTTGACTCATTAATGTAGACCCACTTTGCTTTATTGAGTTTTTAATACTGTGCAGGTGGTGTTTTCCATTGAATGTTTTACAATAAAAGCCCCATTAAGGAAGGGTTTATCGGTTTATTCTACTGCAATGCCAGAGGACTTTTCTTTTCAAATGTGTACAGAAGCACAGAGTTTTTGTATTAACAGCATAATACAGCAACTTAACGAGGCAGCAACATGGGATATCAAATAAGAATCCAACAAAAATAAGAGTCCCTGCAGAGGAAAATTTACTTCTTTGTTAAATATGTTTGGCATTGATTACAATCTAAGCTTGCAGGAAATCAACGTTGTTTCTCTCTGTAGTTGAGGTAAATCAAGATTATATGGTTGTCTCAATCTGCCTCTCACCGTAGCTTCATTGCAGATGTTGCACTTCACCACATGCTGGTGCGTCTTGCCCTCCACAGATATGGAGGTCTGACAAACCCGGCAGCTGATGACCGGAGCGCTGCTGCTGTCCGGGCTGCCCTGTGGGGAGTATGGGGGCGGAGGCTCACCCGGTGCCACCGAGCTGGGGAACGGAGCTAAACCTGATGAAGATGAAGAAGAGAATTTATTAACACTGTGTCATAGAGTGGCTAATAAAACAACATCTTTTGTTTATCATGAAAAAAAGAGACTATATGGCCCAAAGTAGTGCTCCACCTACACATTACATCTACAGTTGCTCAACCATGAGAACACATGCCATGAAGCTCCAAGCACACAGTTTCTGTGCTGATATTAATGCACTGACGAGGTTTGGAGTGCTACAGTTCATGAGTCAGCACAGTGTTGGTAACTTCTATGCGCCTCAGCGTTCGGTGACCCCGCCCTGTAACTTTACATGGGTCTGACACTTGGAGGCTGAGCTGCTGTGGCTCCTAAACTATTCCACTTTGCTATTATACTGCTAAGACTTGATGAAAGCAAGACATTTTATGAATTTGTTGCAGTGGTGGAGTTCTATTCAGTGAGCTCTTTAAAAGGACCCATTCCCAAACCAAATGTTTGTAAAGGCAGACTGCAGGATTAGGTGCTCTCTTTTAGAAACCTGTGAGACTGAAAACACTTGAATTCAAAGATTAAAACATGTGGCCTGGTACATTTGTCCATGTGGTGAATATGTAACGTCTTTAACTTTAACTTGATGAGACTGATCAGGAAACTAGTGGCTTACCAGATTAGTGTAACTGCTTCTCCCTTTTGTATAGGGCATTTGTAAGAGCCATGTATCTTCTGATGATACATTTCTGCATTTTCACTCTTCAAAACTCTTGTGCAATGGTACAGCACTGCAGTTCAGTAAACAACGTTATCGTTAACAAGTATTGGCTCACAATATCACCACTTTTCTGCTTGGTCAAGACAAAGAGTGGCTGCACAAACAAAAAGCAACAGAATTCAGATGTGTATCTGTTTGTTTATACTGACTCATGTGTGGGTCAGCAAATTGTGTGTTTAATTATATTGGTTAACATAATGTTATCTATGCGTGACACTGTCAAAGGTCAAAACTCAGTGAATGTAAGACAGGAAGCACAGAAACCAAGTGACTGTCACACTTACAAGGAAGCAATCAGAGAAGTGAGAGAGAGAAATTAGAGTTACAGCAGAGATAAGAGGAATTAAAAAAAGACAAACAAGAGAAACATGTGGTGTCTGACATGATCGCACATAAAAGTGGAACAATTTTTTTAAGTTTACAAGTAAAAAAAACAAAAACAAAAACAAATAAAACAAAAAAAACCTTTTCATTTAAATCCCAGAAACTGAGAGACTTAGACACATTTTAGTTATTATATGGAGCTGCTTCAAGGGAAAGTGCAATTAATCATATTTTGACTTCAATTACAATTTTTTCCTTCGGCTGACTATTAAAATAAAGTAATTTCAAATAAAAGATTAGATTTAATATGAAAATAATTTTTCATATCCTGCTTTGCAGTAGTTCTCGTTTTTGTCCTTCAGCACATTCATTTTCCTTAACTTCAAACCATAAAATTTCCTTGCCTGACAGATTGTGACAGGTTTACCGCAAATATTTGTATTAATTTCCTTTAGTCAACTGACATATAAGGTTCACGGAAACCTACTTTATTAAAACGTTTCTTAAGGTTAAATAATGCATGTTTAATAATGTATAATGTAAACAAAATGTATATACATTTGTATTTATATTTTGTAAAAATGTATTTACAAAATACACATTGGAGTAATTTTGCTAAATAATTTTGATTTCTACATTATTTTGCCGTAATAAGCGTCCTTATTTGTTTTGTGCAATCAGTTCCCTTTTACAAGCAGTGGATATGACATTTAGGAGTTTTATTCTGTATAAAAAGGATGTAGTTATGAAAAATAAATTAGCCCAAAGATACTTTGACATGGAGGCTAGAGGAGGTGGGGATTCAACCTGATAGATGACCTGCTCTACCTCCTGAACCACAGCCGCCCCTAAAGCTTGCCATTTCCAAGAAATCTCCCATCTGAGTGCTAACCAGGCCCGACCCTGCTTAACTTCCAAGATCAGACGATATCGGGCATGCTCAGAACAGCCAGCTGGGTTTTTAACTGCTCAATAGCAATTCAGTAAATCTAAATTCTTGTTTACTTCTCACATTTTATTTTCTAAAGTTAGTAAAGCAAGGCAGCAAGGCAAGCCTGATCTTATCGTATACATGAAAAAAAACAAAAAACAAAATTCAGTTTCTTCCTCACAGTGTGGATTACAGCTTATTGGCATTTTCCTGGTATCGGCTCAGTACTGTATAGGAAATGGAAAGAAATGGTACATCGTTAGTGGTTTTCAGATTCTTTCCAACCAGAAACGGGAGCGTCACCCAATCTGAAAAAAGGTGATGTTTATACCCCATTAGTTTTAAGGTATTGACAGGTGGGAACTAGTTTCAGTCCATCTACCTGATATCAGACCTAATCATCATGTGGTTTCACTCCATTTCAGTCACTGACTTTCGCAAAAGGACAAACTCATGTGCCTGACAAGACATAGCAATGCCAAAATACTGGTTCTGCCAGGTTTAAGAGCTAGAGTGGTGCAAAAACAAAACAAAACAAAACAACAACAAAAAACCCAACATGCTGAAGCAAAAACATGTTTTTAAAAAAAAATCCCAGTGGCAGACTGAAAACACCTGAGTATGACACAGACTCATTAATCGGAAGCAGCCCATGGTGATCACTAGACTGACTGCAGGGAATCCCCCCCCCCTAACTGAGAAACAATTGTTTCATGTTGTAATGCCAGATAAATCAGTCAAACTGCTGAAGCGGAACAACTCAAAGGTTTGGGAAATCTGTGTGGTTAACGGTGAGTTTTAATATTTTCCTGGTACAAGAAAAAAACGACATAAACCACAACAATAGTAAAACAATGACACAATAAAAATGGTTTGGCCACATTGTCATTTGTAATCTCTATTATTGAGCGAGAATTATACAATCAAGACACCCCTTAAGTCCAAACTTAAGTCTCTAAATTACTTTACTTTTTGCTTGTTTCATCAAAACTCAATGTTCAATACCATGTATTTAAAAAAAAAAAGAAGAAGCAAATCCTCACATGAGAACAATCAAAAACTGCTGATGTTTGCTGTTCAGGCTCGATAAATGACTAATCCCAGGGCGTCGTTACAGTGAACTGACAGCCTGGAGCTCTGATCTCTTGTCATAATGCAAATCACCAAATCAAACTCACCCACATGAAAAGCCTTTCAAACACCCGGTTTTTCACACCAAACATCTGTTATACACCGCTGACAGCTCAAAGGCGCCCATTAGGTAAATGGAAAATGAACATAAAACTTGTCTTGAATTAATTTTGTGTGGGTTGAATCTCATTCAGTTGTGTGATAATGTCTCTATTTACGGCTAACGTTAGCCTGACAGCTAACATTTGTTTACAACATGACACCTTTAAAGGTAAAAACAAAACTGTTGAAGCCTGTTAATGAGAGTGTATTCTGAATGGTGGTGTGAAAAGGACACAGAGGACATACTCTGAGGTTTCGGCAGATATCCGTGCGAGCTACCACCTGGAGAGAAGCCGTTGGTCCCGTCGTGCTGCTCGGACAGCAGCGGTGACCGTTCCCCGTCCGCCATCGCTCTCTCCGGACCCGAGCCTTTCTTCCAACAACGCCCCGCGGGAAGAGTCTCTGCGGCGGCTGGGGGACTCCTCGGACCTCCGGTAGAGATTTGTGTGGAGGAGTCGATGTGAGGCTTTCAACCCCTTACCCTGCTCGAGCTTTGGGTTGCTGACAGCCACATGACGCGGCGAAAACATTCACTGAACGCGGAAACGATACAACGAAAACATCTGTCACATGACTCAAGGAGTCAAGATAGTGACGGACAACGGGCTCGACCAATGAACGAGCCGGGTCGGAATGGGCGGGTCCTTCTACTTTTATTGACTAACATAAAAATTATAAACTGTAAGGCGACGATTGCATTACAGTTACTGATGGTCTATGTGCACACCATAGAATATGATAGACTTTATTGTTGTTAAGTACAATGAAATGTTAAGTCTGGCATCACTTCTCTACCCATCAGAAAACAACAAATAATAAAAACAATAATAAACAGCTAAGTTTGCGTCTCCTGTCACAGTCCAAAGACATGTATGGCAGGTTGGTTAGAGCTAACTCTCTATAACTAAGGCGATAGCCTGGCAGCCTGTCCAGGGTGTATCCCACCTTTTATAATTGGCATGTTCCAGCCCATAGTGGAAGAGGGACGGATGGATTTATGAGAAAATTAATTGCATCTGCTTAATGTGTGCAGTTCTAAAATAGTCAAATACAAGAGTCATACAGTAAAAGCAATTAATATGTGAACTTTTCTGCTTACATTTCTACTTGTACAGCAGGAGCTTTACACACAGGGCAAGTTAAATGGTAAATGGATGGACTAGTGCATACATAGCACCTTTTTTCTATACCCAAGCATCTTATCTAACATTCATGTATACACACTCTCCATCTCAGGCTTCAATAGCTTGCCAAACTGAAGTAACTGGGGAATCAGTCTACCAACCGTACAGGTAGGCAACCTAATTTATCACCTGAGCCACAGCCACCTCTGTAATCCAAGGGTCACTGAGCTCCTAGCTGAGCTAGGAGGCAAAAATCCTAACTTTGGCCTTTATACAGGGTAAATATAAAAAAAAAGTGGATGTATAACTTAAGAGATTACATTAAGTAGACCAGATTATTTTTCTAGTAACTGATGAGGACCAAACAAGAGCTAAAAATAAGACGTGAAGTGGAAATAAAATGGTTGTGTTTGGTTGTGTTTTAAAGATATTAAATTCAGATGTAATACAGTATTAATACAATTAAAAGGTTTAGATAAATATTTATGGCTACACAAATCCTATATACGATTTTAATATTACACTTTTTAAGAATTCACTCATGTTTATTACGATATCTTTGTGAACAACATTTAACAATAGAAGGAGCAGAATCGAATAAATGACAGAAATGTCTGAAGCTGAAAAAACAGGAAGTGTTTTATTTTCCCCGAGGTTACACAGGAAATGTGTACAGATATTTCTGCAGTGACTTGCAGTACACAAGGATTTACAGGGTGAACATAACATAGTTAACAGCTTTGACATACAGCAAAACAATCGTAAAAAAAAACCTCTCTCTCATTGAGAGAGGAAAAACAGTTTGTTAGCATTGAATAAATCTACGCAGCGTGCTTCTCTCTAACATCAGCAAAGTACATGAAGCTGAAAACTGACATCCTTTCTGTTTCACATAACTGAAACCAGAGTGGAGCATTTTCCCCACTGCCATCTTGGGAGTTTTAAAACACGCAAGGGGTGGATATATCCGTAAACCTGCACCGTGATTAGCTAAAGAGCGAAACCTGGGTAATCCTCCTTTCTCTCTCTTAAAAATAACCAAGATTTAGTAAATGAACATCATGTTTTTGTTAGAATGACCTGAAACAAGCAGACTTCCTACAAACTTCTATACAACTGAAGCCCCTCTGCAACCAGAGGAGTCTCCCCCTGCTGGCCACTCACTGAAATGTTTAAGGCACTTCCATTTTACTTGTGAACCCAAAGGCTATGCCCATCTTTAATACGATCGAAGGTATTTATTTACAGGACAGATATATTCTCTGCCAAATTCAGTTAAAGAAAATTAGTGGATGTTGCATATATATGTATTCATTTCAACCAGGGGAGGAAAAACTAAGTGAAAACAAATAGATTATTTAAAAGTTAGGAAAAAAAAGAAAAAAAAAAAAAGGTCTATTACCAACCTGAGGCCTTTGACTCTCTAAAGATTATATGGACAAAAGTACATTAACCTTGTGTTTGTAACTGTTGAGGGACGTAGCTAATGTCATGTGACTAAAACTGTGGACGACCCCCCAAAAATTCCTCATGGTAGATGTCCCATGAAAAAAGTGGCAGAAAGCAGTTTTTTTTTTTTATAAGAACATGATCATGAGGGCTGATTGTTCACATCAAAGTGTCAATTTAAACCTTGTTCAGTGGTTCAACATGCAGACATGTCACTCTCCCAGGTTTCACACACGTGAGTCACTCCTCACCAAATCTCAACTACACATGATTTTGTTTGCATCTCTCATAAAGAAAAAGAAAGAACAAAAAAAATCTAGTTATATTGAATCAGTCCATAACAGAACCTTGAAAATTTCTCGTCAACATTCTCGAAGGCCTCGGTGGAAGCTTCTGTTGATGTTTCTGGAAATAAAAGAAAGAGGAAAAAGGTGAGACCACTTGTATGTTTTTGAGCGGTCACTTGTTTACGAAGCTTCAATAAGCAAGACCTGTAATCATTCATCTGCCTGCTTTAAGCCTCAGTCCTCCCAGACTCACATTTGTCCGAAGCATCGACACTCCGGGGCTGGAGGTCCTGTCTCAACTCCTGTCATTGCTAAGATGGCTCACTGGAGTTTAATCACCTAAAAGTTTACTAAAAAAATTCTGTATCTAAATAAATCACATTCAGTTTGTCCAGATGATCTCTCCATATTGAATTGAGTTTTGGGGGTACCTTCAGGTTCTCCTGGTGTTTCTGGCTTCTGCAGTGGAGGTCCTTAGCATTTTGCTCATCCAGGTAGAAAATGGAGCAGATGTTACAGAAAAGCCCCATTTTTTGGACGACATGCTCATCACCTGAAGAATACGAGAAACATAAAAAATAACTTTAGAAAAGAAACACTTGAAATTGAAGTAATTTTTTGTTTTGTTCTCACCAAGGGATGTGTCGGCGTCCAAGTTGTCTGTGACGCGAGGAGACTGAGAACGAGATCGCTTTGATTTAGGTTTGATAAGCGCTCTCCTTCGTTTACTGACGGCTAAAGAAGAAGAAAATGACCAATAAATTATTTTAAATGACTGCAAATGAAACTGCGCCTATTCTAACAAACCAGTTCATATTTTTAATTTCTCTGGTTACAGCCACTCGAATGTATCAAATTGTAACATTATTAGAAACTTTTGATAGACAAACTTTAACTTCACAAGTTACAGATTACAAAATATGGCCGTCTTCTGACTGAGTACGACAGGAAAAACACAATATAGACACTGACTTGGACTCAGTTTTGCTCTTTTCTAACAAATTCTCAATAGAACACAAGAATCATCCACTTCAGTGAATCATATCGAGGCATTTTGTTAGTTTAAAATCAGCAGAGTCTACATTTGGAGGTAAAACAGCTCCTCGTACCTTTACCGTCGGTCCTGCTCGGTCCTTCCAGTGACTGGTTTTCAGGACGCTCAGGCTCTTGCTGCTGCCCAGCAGAGGCGGCATCAACGTCGGGCTGACTCGCTGCCTTCTCTGTTTTCTGGCTGTCTGGTTTGTCGTCACTTGACAGTACAGATGCATTTTTGTCCAGTGACGAGGACTCGGGTGAAGTGGAAGGCAGTGATTCTGTTTCTGCATCTTCTTCTCTCTCGTGTGTTGTATCCCCTTTTTTCCCTCTAACAGATTTTCTCACTGCAGGAGAAGAAAATGAAATACTTGAGTTTTACACTTTAGTCTTCTGACCGGATTGTACAGTTGTGTGCAAAATTTAGAGCCAGCCATCTTCAGGAACAGTTCTCCAGGCTTCTTGAAGAACATTCAAAGCTCTTCTTTGGATGTGGACTACATTTAGATCAACGATGTCAAATATAAGGCTGAGGGCCCAGAATTGGCCCAGGAAAGACTCCAATCAGGCCCGCTGTCATATTTAGAAAATCTGAAGGAGGGAATAAATTTGTAACTGTATTAACTGTATTTTCTTAAGTTTCACAGGGTTTCCTGCTGATAAAAACTCACCCACAGCCATTCATACTACACAAGAGTAATTACCTCAGAGATAAACAATTAAATGACAGTAAAGGTCCAGGCTTCCAAAGTCTACCATAGAAATGTTATCCACGGTACATTTTCTGTGAATTGCACATCTATCATGTAGTTTCATGGGTCCAGCCGACTTAACATGAAAGTGAGCTGCATGTGGCCCATGATGAAAAAGGAGTTTGACACCCCTGCTTTAGATGATCCCGCACTCCTTCAATAATATTAAAGTTTGGGCTCTGGGGAGGCCAATCCATGACTGATAGTCTTCCACTATGTTTTTCTACCCAGGTATGATTTTACTGTTGTGCGTCTGCAATCATTGCCACACTGAAAACTGAAGCTGTTGCCAATTTGTTGATTTCCAGACAGAACTGCGTGGTATTGTACTAAAACTGGTTCATCACATGACTAAGGTTACATTTTTTTTTTTTTATCCTTGAATGATTCATAAGTCAGTGTTAAGTGGCTTAACAAACAAACAACAAAAACATTCCTCTTAAAATGGTCAGGTATAAAGACTGGACTGAAAATCTGTGAAATAAAAGCAGCTAAAGTCAAAAGAAAAAGTTTGAAAGCCTGGGAACTATTACTCAATACTAGTTAATAAAATTAAAAAGGAAAGTAGAACAAGAAATAAGAAGTGGCTCACTATTTCTGCACAATTATGTAAACCAGAAAGCTGTGCTTGTGTTACCAGGGATCTGTCTAGTCCTCTTCCTGGCTTGGCCACTTGTCCTGGTTGTAACTGCTTTCTTGTCCTTGTCTTCATCTCTTTTCAAGTTCACATTTTCCTCTAATATGAGATACAAAAAAAAAAGACTTGCAGTAATGCAAAAAATAAAAAAATAAAAAAATTTAACTGTCTTGGCTAACAAAGCATGTAACAGGTCATATATTTGTCTTTGAAAGTGTCTTTTACCTTTTATTTTAACTTATCATGTTAGGCTGTATGCAGATGTCAATTTATTTGCACCTTAAAAAAAATGGTAATTTAGGTTTTATGGTTAGAGGTCTATCATACTGGAAGCATTTAGCGGTTAACGCTATCCATTTCACTTGGTTTATGTCTTAACTACTTTAAGATGTGCTGCTCCTACTACTAATGAACTCATCATTGTTTATGCCTGCTTATCATACCTACCGTTTTTCCCTTATGTACAAACAGTCATGTGAAACAAAGTTTACACAAGATTTTGTGCTGTCCTTTGAAAAACTATGTACATTCTATGATTAGATAGCTTCTATAACCAGCTTTAGCTGAACTGAAGGAACAATTTTCTGCGTGACTTCATCAGTCTATCATATTGTTGTGGGGGAAATTTGGCCCACACCTCTGTTGCTTCAGTTCATTGAGGTTGGGGATATACATTTACATACAGCTGTCTTAAGGTCCCAACACAGCATTCCAATCAGGTTGAGGTCTGGACTTCGGGCAATTGCAAGACCTTGTTTCTTATCTTTTTCAGATAGTTTTAGATTTGCTGCTATGTTTAGGATCTTGACTTAATTTTAGCCAATTTTTTTGCTCTTGTACAGATGGCCTCATATTTAACTCTAGAATACTCCGGTATACAAACGGAGTTCATGGTTGACTCAGGGAATGCAAGGTGCCCAAGGTTTATAAAAGAAACCCAAATTATCACCCTTTCACCATCACACTGATGGTTGGTATGAAGTGTTTGTACAGATATGCTGTTTTTGTCGTCGTCCCCCCCCACCCCAAAGGTGGCACTACACATTATTTCCAAACATTTTCACTTCTTGTCTGTTTAAAGGACATTATTCCACAGGTTGTATGGTTTGTTCAGATGTAACTTGACCATGCTCCAGAGCAGCAAACAAAACTTTAGTAAAGGTGGTCACACCGGTTGATGATTAGTTAATTGAGTGAATCTGATTAGAAACCTGTTGCCTGCTAATTAATGAAATGTTTATGGAAGCATTAAGATTATAGTACTTAGTAAATAGAAAGCATATCTGATGATTATACCCAACTAATCAAAAATACACCTTGGTAGCTGCAGTAAATTATGTTTTATGACCACAGACTTGTAACATATTTAAAAACTACAGTTCTTCATAATTACAGAGTTCTTCAAGTCGTTGATTCATCCTGTAGTTGCCATCAAAACCTGTTAAATTTAATGTGCTCCGTGAAGACAGACTAACACAAACCTGCATTGTCATCACATTTGCGTTTTTTAGGTCTTGAGATTTTCTGAGCCTCCTTTTTGACGCCCTTCTCGTTCTCATCATCCACTGCTTCATTCACATTTGACAAAGCCTAAAAATAAAATATAAAAATGTTTAGCATCAAGGTTTATGTTATCAGAACAAAGATTTCCTGATGAAAGAAAATGTTTGCAACAGTTTACAGGTGCTGGTCATAAAATTAGAATATCATCATAAAGTTGATTTATTTCACTAATTCCATTCAAAAACTGAACCATGTATAATGTATACATTCATTCCACACAGACTGATATATTTCAAGTGTTTATTTCTTTTAATTTTGATGATAATAACTGACAACTAATGAAAACTCCAAATTCAGTATCTCAGAATATTAGAATATTGTCAAAAGGTTCAATACAGAAGACACCCGGTGCCACACTCTAATCAGCTAACTAATTCCAAATACCAGCAAAGGCCTTTAGATGGTCTCTCAGTCTAGTTCTGTAGGCAATAAAGAGGCTGGCTGTTCACAG